>CAAKHD010013340.1:6129-18727 GCA_901007705.1 Fistularia tabacaria | reverse complement strand
CACGAAAGGCGCGCACACCCACACACACGCGCGCGCGCACACACACACACACACACACACACACACACACACACACACACACACACACACACACACACACACACACACACACACACACACACGTGTGCACAGAAGTTCTAACAACGGGTTTATTCATTACCCGCTGAAATTTCCATCAGTCTCAAAAGTTGGCTCTAAACTGCATGTAAGGCATTCTCCAGCAAACCTTTACCCCTAATTGTATCCCAAAAGAAAAGCCAATTAAGAAGTTTTTCAAAGGACTAAACATTGAATCCTCTTTTTATAGCATCATCCACATAGTATTTTCAATATGCATGCTCTCTTCCTATATGGGCTACATCACTTGCCATCACTGTTCCTTTGCAGCTTGGGCCCACAATCAAGCCAGGTCTGTGAATGTTGTTGTAAAGAAAAAAGTTTATTTTGTTATTGACAAATCCAAGGAATTCAGCCAGGGTAGACAATGCAGGGTAGACAATGCTTTCTTATACATTTGGGTTTTAAAATGTGCCCAAAGGTAATATTGCATTGACAGTTTTGTTCATTTCAAATTTCATCAAAATTAGATATTAACGGCATTACAGTATTAAGCAAGGTGTGTTTATTTACCATTATGTGTCAAGTGAGGCACCTTAAATAAAAAGTACAATTATCATTATTAATTATTATTATCATTATAATTATTATTATAATTATTATTATTGTATGTGATCGTTAGACTGGAAGGCCATTGTTCGATTTTGTAAGGGAACTCTGGACTTTTTCTTTTTTTATTGAAATCAAGTGTAACAAACCGTATACCAAACAAACATGGCTTGATCCAATCGTACATCGATGATAATCAACTGATATGAGATAAAAAAATAAACCCCAGACAAAAAACTGCAGGAGTAACAAGAAAAAGCCGTGTGGAAATAAATGAACAATGCAAAAACAAACAAAAGGAAGAAAACAATGGCAATGGGAATAAAATATGTCCTCGCTAATAGAGTCTGAGAAAATCTCATTCATGAAACAGTATATTTTCTGGCTTTAGTTTTTTTTTCATAAGCTTTGAAGATTTGTTATATAATAATAAAATAATAAATATATAATTCATAATAATATATAAATACATATATAATTATAAATATATAATTCAAAGTCGTTTTTAAAGACGGTAAAATGGGGGGGACATTTCCGCATCCTGTGGTTGTGGATGAAGAACTTGGCCAAACCTAAAATAACATTGACACAGAGCTCGAGAGAGAACCTCGTGACGATAGAAACTTTTCTTCGATCCAATTTTGAGTTTTAATCCAGAAACCATGTACTTTTTCACATGACGAAAATATATGGTCTGTGGTTTCAATATTGTCTTTACAAAATGTACAGGCATTATCTTCAATATTAAAGTGTAACCCTAATAATTCCTTAGATGGGTCGATGTTATTCATAATTTTCAAGTGCGTTCTTTTGCTTTCGGGCACTGGTTCTTAACCTGGATTCGATCGAACCCCATGGTTTCGGTGAGTCAGTCTCAGGGCTTCGGCGGAGGTCAAGACAAACAAAAGACGAAAAGAAGCGATATCTGTGATTCAAAGGAGGCATCACTTCCTTTCGTCATATAAGCTAAAGAAAAGAATTTATTTTAAAAAAAGGTTTTTGGAGGGAAATGAAACAAAAACTAGTTCAAACTTAACAATAATTGAAAGATTTTTTATAATTATGCATAATATTGTGTTTTATTGAAAAATCTGCATTTTTGAACCCCTGTACCATATAAATCAAACAAAAACAAAACTTTATTTATCGCTGAATAGAGCAAGAAAAAATAAACTACAACTATCTTATGGGTTGAAAAGAATGCAATTAATCTTTTATCAGCGTTTTTTTTTTTTTATTCAGAGTTCTGTTTTTTAAAGAAAATGATTTTGTTTTAACCCCATAAACAAAAAACTTGTTTTTTTGGAGCCCGTTGTATATACACTTGTTTTGAATAAAAAAAAAAACATATCATATTTTATTTTTCCGATAAAGAGGGGTTCGGTGAATGCGCATATGAAGCTGGTGAGGTTCAGAACCTCCGACAAGGTTAAGATCCACTGCTTTTAGGGGGACGAAGGTAGAGAAAGATACAAAGTCCTCAGCTTGGCAATGGATTTCAAACTTCGCTGGAAATCGAGAACTCAAGCGTCTGTTTGTTGGGCGGTGGCGCCATCGTGTGGTGAAAACTCGGAACTGCAGTGAGAGCAGGACGCAATGAGTTGCCTTACCGCTGGCGACCCCACGGTGGCGGTATGACGGGCCCGCCGGCGTTCCACGTCCAGGCCGCGCCTCGCCGTCCTCTCATCCGGGTCGTCGTTGGCCGTGTGAAAGTTCACGGGGCATGTAGCGGTCACGTCGTGCTTTTGTTTTCGTACTCGTATCGTTGCGGCCGCGCCCGGTGACGCCATGGCCCTCCTGAGGCTGTTCATGAGGCGGCAGCTGCCGGTGGTCGTGAGCCACCTGGCCCGGGCGCTGAGGCCGGCGAGGCCGGCTCGGGCGCCCGGCGCGGGGCTCCACGGCTCGGCACGCCTGCGTGTGGCGGAAAAAGGACCGTGGGGGAAAACACGGGGCCCGGAGCAGTACCAGCTGTCAGACCTGGACAAGGCGGACGCTTTGGTGGGTAAAGTCGCTGGAATTACCCGTGTCGCCAAACCCCCTTCTTTACTATCAACCTCTTTACCTGGCTTCGTTCGTTCTCGCGATACCACAAATCGGAACGCGAATTCCGCCTCTCCTTGCTTACTTGCATGCTAGCTTTTATAATTTAACACAGGCGTCGAGTCACTAACGTTTAATGTTCTCCCTTGCAGATGCTGAGGAAGTCTCACGAAACAGGTGATTTTATTTTTCACCGAAGTTTAGTGAAATATTCGATAATGGCGGTTTTCATACACCTTGGGTACAGTTCTCGGCATGTGGCATGTAGGTGTGGACCGGAAGTCTGGTAGAATCTGAAGACGAGAAGACAAAAATTGTCTCTAGTCATATAAAACCACACACAATATATATGTATTTATCTTCATATATATATATATATATATATATATATATATATATATAAATATCTATCTATCTATCTATCTATCTATCTAGATAGATAGATAGATAGATATATGTGTTTGCAAATGCATGACAAGTTAATTTCCCTCTGGGACAAAAATATATTCATATCTTTCTCCCTCTACACGTCTGTCTCTACCAACATAATCCCCTCCCAATATCTATCTACATAACAACGGTTTAGTTAGATATTGTTTATTTAATGTGACTCTCAACCCCTTCGAGGCCACGTTTGTGTGTTTATCGTAAAGCTTATTCCAAACAAGTGTTCTGACCCTAGATAATTCCTCTTTATGTTGCAATGAAGTTACTTGGAAGGCGGTAACTCCAGCACCGCTCCGTAGTTTTAGTCACAAAACATTCCTTCACGTCTTTTTCCCTGCCGGAGTACAGAAAGTGAAAAATCTTAAGCTCAGGGAGAGCTTTTTAAAATGCCGGGGAGACACACCGTGATACCGTTCAAACTAGCGGGCTGTAAGACTTGAAAAGAGTCACAAACGGGGAATGTGTAAGAAATGACAGTGGAACTAGGGAAAAACCGTCGGCGGAACCGAGACAAGCTTTTCCAGCCATCCGATTCCCACCTCTACCAAGGCCAACAAGTTGGATTTCTCATAAAGTGCCCTGCAGATTTATACCGAACTCATCAGAAGGGTGGTCCGCGGGTCAGGGACGAAGCCCCCATTAAATATGAGCGCAAATCCATGCAACACGGTGGCCTTGGCGAATGTATGTACTCTACCGAGTGCCCTTCTAGCTATGCAAATCCTAAATTATTGATCCTCGGCTTCAGAGCTTGCTTATATTTATATGCATTCTGTATGAAAAGGTTCAGTCGTTGCCTGAGTTCATCTTTGCATCCCAACTAGGTTTCCATGAACCAAGTTAAAAGCTACGAGAAAGCAGTTCAGGACCACTTGTATGATCCTTGAAATGAGATTGCGTTAAATAAACATGACTACAGCAGAGTCAGATGAAGGCATGTAAACATTTTGACGGGTTTTGCAGGATTTCTCTCCTGGTTTCGAAACGGCCTGCTGGCAACCGGGATAGGAGTGATCGCCTATGTCCAGAGCGAAGTTGGACGGGAAGCAGGATATGGTACGAGCCCCCAGCTTGGCTGATTCTGTGACCATAATATGACAGTATAAGCACAATTTATCAAGAGGTTGCTCAGCGCGCTTATCCAAACTGTTTCATTTTAGACAAAAAGAATTGAATTAATCAGACACAGTTTTGATTTTTGTTGCTCGTATTCACTCAGCAATTCCTTCAAAATAAAAGCACGGATAGATTTCTTGACTGAAAATCTATCCAGCTTGTCGTTACTTTCTCAAACAAACTGCGAGAGAAAGAGAATAAAAACCGCTTTGCAGCGAGATTTAATCACCTCACTAATAGGTTTAATTGCATTGTAGGCCAGAATCACATCAGGTTTATTTTATATTCCTTCACAAGGAGAAGGCTGTCCAAACCTCCTCCGTGTGAGATTTAATTACCGCGATAAAATTGATTGGACGGCTAGAATAATATCGTAAATACTGACAATCTGTTCCCCATCAGCCTTCTTCATCCTGGGGGGAGTCTGCGTGTCGTTCGGCGGCGCCTCGTACCTCGGCAGCCTGTTCGCCCTGCGGAGGATGATGCTGCTGTCCGTGCCGGCGCTGCTGCTCCAGTGCGCGGCGGTGGGCAGCGTCGCCCTCTTCTGGCTGTGCGCCGTGTCCCTCTACATCGGGCGGCTGGAGGTGGAGATCATCCACGAGGACGACGGGGAGGAAGACGAGGAGGAGGAGGAGTGCCGTGAGTGCCGCGAGAGGCGCGAGCACGGCGGCTACCGCGGCGCCCACGACAGGAGGAAACGCAACAGAGAGGACAATGACGGGAAGGGGCCCGGCAAATAGTTCCTCCGAGGATGGAGGGTTTGAAGAGTGTGTGCGATGCTTTGAATCAGGATTTCCTCCTTGTTTGTGTGCGCGCGCGTGTGTGTGTATGTATGTTTGTATGTATGTATGTGTGTGTGTGTGTGTGTGTGTGTATGTGTGTGCGTGTGGAAGCGAGCCTACATGTTCAGGCTTTGAACATGTACATTGACATTTCTTTGGAAAGAGGAGAGACTTTTAAACAGTTCTTTAAATCTGGCAGGTTACCAGCATTCACTCGAGGAGAGGGAATCTTTCTTTTTTTTTGTAAGATTCCTTAAAAGGAGATATAATTGGCGTTGCACTTGCTTTATCCAGACTGAAAAGTTCCCTTTTTTTTAAATTTTTTTTTTTAGATAGCATTTTTAAAAGCTTGTTTTCCCCACGCTGCAGAGGCTCTTCACTCGTCACTCGTGTATCGGAGCGAGGCCGTCGCTCGTCGCCGCTCCCGCTCTGCAGAACATCATGAGCCACGTCCGGAAACACGTTTATCTTTCGGCCGCTGTCGACGATCGCCACCTTTCCTGCAGCTGAGACACAAAGCCCAACTCGCTGTTGCAAAGGACAGCCAAAGACATTTAATTCAAATATGGAAGCGGCGTTCACTCTTGTTTACTATTCCTTTGTGTGTGCTCACTACTTTTTCCGTGCAGCCTCCTGTACATACGGTAAATAAACAAAAAGAACAACTGATAAACACACAGTGGAAGAAAAGGCGCAGAGTTTGTCCTCTTTTCTTTTGCATTGTGGGACTTTGAGATTCATAGAAGAGCCCAAAATAAAATAACCTTCAGGTCAGTGGACATTTCCTTTGAAAGTTTTTTTTTTTGTAATTTATCAGCATTATTTACAAGCTGTTATTTATTTAGTCAACCACTATCAGTGACAATATTCAGACAATCTCAGCGTAAGCCTTTTCACAAGGATCAAGTGTTCAGGCGGTATTTATTTTCTAAATTCCCCTTGAATGTCTCCTTTAGTACTTTAAATGACTAAGTTGAGTTCCCTTTTGCACTTTGTGACTTTGTTTTGAGCAAAGCATCTATTTATAAAGTCTGATTCTATCAACGCAATGATGGATTGGAAGAGAAAATTTAGCCCAGAATAAGGATCATGAGATGCCAATCACATTTTCCATCTCGGACTTGATTACGTTGCATAAATAGAGAAGTGCCGTGTGTGTTTTTATTTTTGATGCAGAAAAAACATCGAGACACACCCATTGGTAAAATCACCAAACTGATTTTTGATGGTTATCTTAAGTGATCGAGTGTGATGTCTGGATTCTTCCCCGATCCTTCGCACAAGCTGTACGCGCATAATTTTTATAATGAGGTGCACAACAGTGAGCATGTGTGGATAAATGAACCCGGACTTGCGTGTGTGTGTGTGTGTGTGTGTGTGTGTGTGTGTGTGTGTGTGTGTGTGTGTGTGTGTGTGTGTGGGGCTGTTTTAAGAAGGGAACGCCTTGTCTGTGATCACTATCGCTGCCTGGGTGAGGGCGAAGGTCTGTGATATCTCCCAGCCATCGACACACCGTGTTGCTGTTGAGACTCGCCCCGGAGTCACCCACTCTTCCTCTCCTCTACCCGTCTCCCACGCTTTCATCCCTTCTTCCTCCGCCCTCCGTCGATTCCTGGAGCGATTCATGCGCCGGGTGACCGCCACCCCCACTCTGTCCCCTTGAGCCCCTTTCTTTCCGATTCTGTCTCCTCTATCAGATCCTTTCCTACTCTTTGACTCCATATGCATGCTTCCCCTTCTTTCCCTCTCCTCGCCCTCGCCTCTCCTCTGTGGCTGCATTGACTGCACGAGTCTGCTTGGCATGCAGGAGGCTCCTGAGGCCTGGCGCGTCTAAAGGGCAGGGTGCCTAGAGGCAGGAGACGCGCCCTCACTGACAAACACCATCCATCCCAGACTCCGAACACCCCTGGAAACCGCAATACCGCGCCCGCGCTCCCGACATCAGCTCTGCGAACCCCGCTTCGCGCCGATCGCGTATTCCTTACCCGTTTCTCGGGCGTCTGGGCGGTTCGGGCCCGGCCTCGGGAGCGCCGTCAAAGTCCTCCTTTTCTCACCTGAAAGAGGAGAGAGAACAATGACAAAGATGAAAATGGTGCAAGCGGCAGAGCCGGGGTGGAATGCAGAGAGAGCGGTGGAGGAGTGCAAGCCGTCTGTTTTGTCTCCCTCCATCCTTCGTTCTATTACTCCTTCCCATATTTTTACTCTTTCAAATGCATTTACATGTGCTAAGGTATTTCCCCCGGGAGCGCGACTCCAATTCAGTGGCTAAGATAAGCCATCAAAGTCACTGACAGAGAGGGCGTATGGGTGACTCAATGACAGGCGGAGGAGAAGGAAGTCAGGAGAGCTGCCGCGGCTTGCCCATGCCCGTGCACATGCATGCCACGAGTGCACGGTGATTCCGGCTGTACAAGCCGCGCCTTTACTTTGCCATCTAAAGGATGGATGAAAAGAGGGGATAAGGACTACGAGGTATTCTTTCGTAGCTTTGTTCACCACACGTCCGCGCGCGCACACACACACACACACACACACACGCACACAGACGAGCGCGCGCACGCTAATACAGTACATAAGGTTTTGCACGTACAATGGCTTTTTCTCCCCAACAACTGCTCTTGTTTAGTATGCGCTTCCTTTGGTCTTGAGGAGGAATGATCCTCACTCTAATGAACTAGGGCCTGCCACTTGAATGTAAAACAGGATTTAACCCGTCTTCAATGTCAGAGCCCCTCCCCGGGGCTGCCTCAGACAACAGACACTCGCAAATTCATGGAGATGCACACACACACACACACACACACACATACAGACACACAAGCAAACCACCAAAGTACACGCACGCAAACACGCGGGGAGTAGTGCAAGTCTGCATATAGAATCTCATAAACGAGACAACATATATTCCCGCACACACGCGCACAGATTGTGCTTTCGCCTTCATTTTCCAACCCATTTAAGGCCAGGACTTCGGTGAACACCTCGAAGAACGTGTTTCTCATGTGAGGCCAGGCCCGAGCGTTTTTTTCGCCCTTTTTTCCCCATCCTCTGATCGACAACCCCCCGGAGCGCGGCCTTAACGTCGCCCGTTTCCCCCCTCGCGAAACGCAAGCGCCGGCGTGCTTTTTGAACCGACGTCCATCTTGCCGAGGGTGGTGTAACCGATGCATTTTGCAGAATATGTTAACTGAGACAATTAAGACAACCAGTTCATCCCCCCGAGGGGGAGAGTGCACAGCGCAGACGGAAGAAAGAAGAGGGCAAACGCGGAGTTGTGCTCCTCTACTGGCATATTTTTATTGTTATTGTCATCTGTATCACGGTTTTTCTTTGTACACTGGTTCATTTTATTGGATGAGTGGATGACGTATTCACAAAAATGCAAGGATCATGTTAGATTCACAGTGATAGGCAAGGGGGTTAGCTTTTTAATTCGATTAAAAAAAACAAACAAACAATTAAAATAAAATAAAATAAACGGCGCTCGCACACCTACACACACCCACACACACACTCAGACACACACTCTACCATTTATCTGCCCGTGACAGCCACAGTATGTCTTCGACACAGTGCACGTCGTTTCCAAAAGTGTTTTTTTTTTTTTTTTTTTTTTTTTTTCCAAGAACATCAGACTTTCTCGAGGAAAACTTCGGATTCAGGCCGACCGTAATCTCAATTTTTAAAATTCAAAAACACAAAAGACACGTGACAGCGCTCGCTCCGATTGGCCGTTTTTAAACAGCCGATAGAGACGAGGCGCACCCTTCACAGATCCATTTTAATGGTTTCAAAGTGCTAAATAATTAACGGGGCTATTTCTATGGCGGCTTATTACTCTGGAGACATTCACCCGGACGAGGTTCGGGGGGGAAATATTCACGGCAAATCCAGCGGGCCGCCGCGAGCATCTTTTCAAGGCAGACGCGACAAAAAAAACCCAAATCGAGATATTGGCACGAGTACGACAAGATAGAGAACTCAATGTAGAAAAAGTGTTTTGCATTTGTTCATTTCAATCCTGAGAGGAATTTTCAAGGAAAGACTTCGAGATGAAAACTCACACGAGCTTATTCTTAAGTCCGATACTCTATCACAAAAACTGTCTTTTCATTTCGGAGATTTTTAATTCCGTGCCCACGACGCCGGCGACCACGCCCGCGTTCGTCTTCTGTTTGACAGGATCTCACCGGCTGTCTGGGGGGGGGGATGAAGTGCTTGGAGCTCCGAATTTTGGGTAAGTGCTCAGGAAAACTGTGACGTTTTAAATGAGGACGCGCGATGCCTCCATGTTTTCGGAAATACAGTTTCAGATAATAATAATAATTGTACTTGGATGATATCATGTCTCCCCAAAAAAAAATAATGTTATTTTGTCCTTCCAAAAAAAAAAAAAAATTTGATAAGCATCTGAGGAAGAACATTTTTGTTCGAAACGTCACGTGATAAAAAATGTTTTTGTTCTCTATGTAAAATAAATTATCTGCACTTTTGGAGCACTCTTGGTGTGCGGAATTTTTTGTTTCAAACCGTTATTCAGTGGATCCTTTCGATCCAGCACCCGTCCCTAAAAGGGCGGTGGATGTGCATGTTTTTTTTTTTTCCTTTTTCAAACATTTATGTCTTTCCGGACACATCTTCCCACAGCATCCATCCATCCTTTTACACAGAAGATCAAAAAACAAAAAAAAAAAAGAATATGGCTTTCAGACACAAACACGACTTCAGCGTCACACAGAATGTACTCTAATCAGTTAGACAAATGATCTTCTCACAACAAAAGAACAGAAGTAGCATCTTGTCTGCATTGCATTTCCCTTATAGGTTATGGAATGTGTGGGACCGTCTTTTTCATATTTTGTCCCCAACAGTGTGCTTTAAGTGTGCCGGACGGATGAATACTTTCTCTTTTTTTTTTTTTTTTTTCCTCTTCGTTTCCGTTTCACCGTTCTGCATCTCGACACAAAAACGACCGACGAGAGGGGCCGCCGCCGTCTGTCCGGAGAGAAACCCTACGATCGAACGTTTACCTCGGTCGCGGTGAGATTAATATTATTATTACTTCTTTTTTTTTTAACAATACTGCGATAATTCAAAAAAAAAATAATAAAAAAAAAAAATAATCCAAAGTTGCTCTTCCTCCGCGGAGTTAATCGGGTTAATTGGCATGACAGTGAGGAGGATGTGAACTGAGGGTCTTTATGGTTTTTGTCTTATATATATTTATATATATAATATGGCTTCTCTGAGTGGAAGAAACACAGAAAATCAACACGGTCGTTTTGAGAAAAGACACAGAGTTCATTATTGTAGAGACGGAGAGTCCTCGGGGACGGCCGCTCAAAAGTTTCCACGTCCCCGTTTTTTTTTTCTCCCCGCGTGTCCCTGTCACTCGTCCACAACAGGAAGACTGAATCGTTCCCCACGGTGGCAACTTGTCACACACTTTAGATCACAGTTATTAAACTCGTTCTCCAATTAGCAACGTCCTTAGAGGCTTAATGTCCTGCCGCTTCCGTCTCGCCTGCCCTTTTCGACGTCTCTGTTCTGTCACTTGGCTCCGTCCTTCATTTTTATCTTTTCCGGCGTCGCCCCCCCCCCCCCTTTGCCCGCCAGCGCGCCGCCGCCTCAGTCCTCCTCATGGCCCGCCGCCCCCCTCAGTCCATTCATACAGAAGGGGAGGCCGGAGGAGAAAGGGCTGTCGGATGGCGAGAAACCGCTGAAGGGTGGCAGGCCGGCCAGTCGCTGTAGGTGGGGGAAGAAGGCCGGCGGGGGTCCCTTGTGGTGGTCCGAGCGTAGCTGCAGGCCATCGCCGTGTCCCACGCTGTGGTGATGGGAGGGGGGCAGCTCAGGTGGAGCGTAGCGGATAGTGCTGGGGGCGTAGAGGCTCTGGGGGCCCTGCGGGCCGAGCGCGAGCGGGTGGAAGAGGACCCGCCCCGCCGCGCCGCCCGCGGCCAGTCTCTGCAGGAGCTCGAAGTCCGGGCCGCCGCCCGCGCCGGCGCCGCTCCGACTGACCGCCCCCGACGCGGCCCTGTCGTCGCGGGGAACCGGGGACGACACGGACATGACCGGGGACAAGGCCGGGGACGGCGGGGTGAACAAGCCCTTGGCGGGGGCTTCGCCGCCGGAGGAGGAGTCCGGAATCGGGGTGGCGGGGCTGTCGCCGTTGAGGCTGCTGGAGGGCGTGTGCGCGTGCGAGGGCTGCGGCTGGGCGGCGGCGTGCGCGTGCGGGCCCCAGCGCCCCCCGGTGGCCAGGGCTTCGTGCTCAGTCTTGATGCTGGGGCTGCCGGGCAGGGGGGACGGCGCCACCGCACTTTTCAGCTGCTGGATCACGGCCCGGCCGTTGTGCGCCCTGGCCCCCCTCTCCGCCCCGGCGGGGGTCTCCCCTCCTTGACTCTGCTTTCCCCCTCCCCCGCTGTCTTCTTGTTTCAATTTGTCACCGTCCCCGGTCTGGTCCCACTCCGTCTCCTCCTCCTCCTCCCCCTCGCTCTCGCTGGCGAGGTCCGAGGAGGCCGACACGCTCTCCTCGGTGTGACGGAGCTCCTCCAGCCGGCGACGGCTTTCAGGAGGAGGGCCCTCGGGGTCCGACCTCAGCAGGCGCTTCCTCCTGTTCTCTGACTGGACGGCCGCGGCGGAGAATTTCTCTCTCCCTTTAACGTCGTGGTCGCTTTTCCCCACTGAGCTCTTGGCCGCCTGAGAGCCTGAGGAGCAGGGATGATTTTTATAAGGAGTTGTAAAGGCAGGTGTGTAAACGGCTGTCATGGGAGGGAGGTAATGTGTGGTGCAGTGATCTACCTCTGGCCTGCGGGGAAATGTCTGAAGGAGAGGAGCTGACTCGAAGGCGCTCCGCTCTTACGCTCTCCGGCAGCTGAAGTAGATCCAAGGGTGTGTCGGGCAACTCCGTCCGACTGGGCGGATGAGCGGACGGGGAAGGAGGGGGTTGGAAAAAAAAAAACATAACAAAGAGATGGAGAAGAGGCATCCGTGAATGAGCATCCGCGACTTCCAGCCTTTTAAAAACACAGATTAGAGAGAATACTCTGGGATGGGAACAACATGTCATCAAACCAATAACCAAACTGCCTCGTGCTTTTGTAACCTTCGTGTAACACACACCGCAAACAACACACACACACACACACACACACACACACACACACACACTCACACACTCACACACACACCCAAGTACTGACACATGCAAAACAGAAAGAAAGCCAGAGCCCGCCCCTCACTGATCCACACACACACACACACACACACACACACACGAAACACACACTCTGCCCCACTCAGCAGCCCACCTATACACAGTTAAGCCCCGACAAGGAGGAGGTTGCCGGAGAAGTTAATGAGCTCTTGTAATTACAGCGCTAATTAACTAAAACACCATTCAGACCCAAAATTCTGACATCCATTTGTTGTAATTATATAGCCTCGGTCCAATTAGCATTGAAATTCAGCCTCCTCCTCATGTTTTGCCCCCACAAAGATTGTCTTTTCCTTTTTCTTTTTCTCAAGAATAAACACTAGATGAGTGTGTTTGT
>CAAKHD010013339.1:0-30812 GCA_901007705.1 Fistularia tabacaria | reverse complement strand
AATCATAAGGCTTTTCTCCAAACCATCCATCATCTCTGCTCTCACCACTGTCTCCTCCACCTTTCCTTTCCTTCTGGCTGATGTTCTTCTATCTCATAGAACTCCTGACACTTTTCTCCACCCATTCCAACCTGCTGGAACCCGTTTCTTTACTCAATTAATCCCAATTATGGCACTGAGGCAATTTTGTCCTAAACATTCATGCATCATCCAAAGGCTTTCCCAAAGCCAAGATCAATGGCCTAATTTCTGAGTGGTACAGATGTCCTGGTCCCAGGGCCGAAATCATCCAATTAGAATACTGGAATCACGTACGTCAAGACGTAATCGATACGGATGGCAGTATGTAGCAACAAGCTAGGTTGGTTTTTATCGGGAGCAAAAAGACAATAAAAGCAAACCGACAATATGAATGATGTAGATTCTTTGAGGAAGGGTAAATTTAGCGCTTTGCCATTTCAGCAAAAATGAGAAATTAATCGTCTGGGACCCCATCAGCCGGTGGATTTTAACATCGTTCAAGCGGGGAAGGACAAAACCGGCTCCTTCAACCCCGAACGGTTCAAAAGGAAAACACGGCTCACCGCATGTGTGACCAAATAATCGCTTGTTAGCTTTCCTTGCCTGCTGTTCGGAGGAGACACGGCATGGACTGCAGTCGGATTCAGAGACCTGAAGCATCTTTCACAACGTCTGGCCAAGCCTGAGAGCAGCGGCTCACGTGTTGAGGATTCCCTGAAACTGGGTCTGCTCGGTACTGCTAACATCGCTGTACTGTTGAATTCTGCTCATAAACGTGCCATTGACCTGCACAATCAACAAACTGAGGAAAACCAGTATGTGCTTGGAAGAATTACAACATGCCTAAAACTCTGTGGTTCCTGCGAAACCTCCTCACGGGGGCGTGATGACTCCATCAGAGGACTGTGGGCTTGCACTGAATTACAATTTATTGTGTAGGCTTTGCTGCTTGTGGATGTAAAGTGCCTATTCTTGTGCCCCTCTCAACTTTTCATGCCAGAGACGCCCCTGCATATATACATATATATATATACACACACACACACACACACACATATATATATCCTTCAACCCATCTTTAGGTTTTAAATGCATAAGATAACCAAATCAATTTGTTGAGGTCAACAGGCTCAACAAGCTTGTGAGGAAAGCTCGCTCCGTGGTGGGACTCAACCTCGACCATCTTGAGTCGGTGGCTGTGCGGAGGGTGAAGGACAAACTGGGAGCTGTCCTGGACAATCCTTCCCTCCCCCTGCACCACCAGCTGATGAGCAGCTGGTTCAGCCAGCGGCTTCATCTCACCCCGGTGCAGAACTGAACACTTCAGGCGCTCCTTTGAGCCCACGGCCATCAGACTGTAGAACAGTAGTCTGGACGGGACACAACTCTGACTGCCTGGGGAGCTTCTGTGCTGCTACCACCCCATCACTCCGTCACCCAATCTTTTTTTTTACTTACTTACTTACTTACTTACTTATTTATTTATTTATTTGTGTGCTGTCCATATGTAAATGTGTATGTGTATATTGTGTATATGTGTATATATATATATATATATATATATACACATATTCTGTTTTCTTTTTCTTTTCCCTCTAATGTTGCTGCTGCAACACCCGAATTTCGCCTATGGGGATCAATAAAATATATCTTATCTTATCTTATCTTATTGCATCAAGGCTTGGTGACTTTGTCAGGAACCTCTATTTCAACAAAATAAAACCCCCCAAAAGTAGTTTTGACTAAATCATAAAATGCTCCAGTTGAATTAATGATGACCTTTGTGTTGTTAAGGTCCGTGTCGACCCAGTTTTAACAGTACGATTCTAAAACAATAATTGGAGCCACAACTGACTTCACTGTCAGCCAACACTCTGCCAGCCAGCTCATCTTCCATCATGTGAGCTTGAGGGATTGTCATTTTGCCCTGCTTTCCAGTTTACCTGCACAAAAACAACACAAACAAAGCCGGCCATGTCCACACGTCTGAGGCCAGCTCAGTCCAGAACTGGTGACTTGCAGAGTCTCCAGCTTGGAGCATGAAACTATGCAAAGATAGAGGTGTCAGGTGAGGACAGACAGACAAATGTCCTGCACTTCAACTGCAACACACATCTCTGCAAAGAAGACACACACACACACATACACACACAAATAAACACACACACACACGCACACGCACACACACACACACACACATACACACGCGTTCTTGTACACAGAGTCTTTTACTGGATGGAGGAGGTGGATTTGCTGCGGCCCCTGAAGGGACAAGAAGAAGAAGAGCGACTGGAATCCTGAAGCTCCACAGTGACGGTGCAGTCACTCCACTACATGAATCATCTCCGGTGAGAGCAGGATATTTGGCAGATGATGGATGGACGTTGTCTCGGGTTTTCTGGCTGCAGAAAGGGTGATGGCCACAGCCAAGGAGGACCTCCTGCGGTGCTCCTCGGAGGTCTGCGGCTGCGGGGCTCTGATAGGATGGTCTTTGTGGGCTCAGGTCAAACACAGAACCTTCAGAACACAGACAAAGAAGGCCCGGGAAGGATGGACCAGCGGAGGTTTCTGACGGGAACTTTCATGACCGACCGTCGCTGGGGCCACACACACTCCACGAGTATTCAACCTCTGGTGAGGAGACAGTTGGAATGGAGCTCCTGAAGTCTTGAAAGAAGAGCTCAAAGGCTCTGTACAAGACGACTCGTGGAGACCCGGTGGAGACCCGGTGGAGACCCGGGTCATCCAGAGGTTCTGCGCAGAGACGTGAGGTGTCTCTGCTCTTCACGGAAGCTTCATCCAGCACCTCCAGGTCCATGGAGCTGGCCAGGTCCAGCAGCCGGATCCTCTCCCCGTCACCGATGGAGACGCACATGAGGACGTCCTCGGCGACCTGGGTGAGGGGTTTGGGGATGCGGGAGCTGACCAGGGACATGGGGCCGGTTGTGGAGGACTCCAGCATGCTCCAGACCAGGTGGACCAGGTGGACCAGGTGGACCAGGTGCTCCGCTTGGCCTCGGTCCTCTTGGAGGTGGTCTTGGCTTCCCTCTGGCCCGGCCCTTCTTCAACGCACCCGAGCGGCAGCCGTCGTCGGACGATGATTTGGGCAGGTCCTCTCGTCCGTGGAGGTCCCGGGTCATCCAGGTCTGGGTGAATTCCTGCTCAAATCTTCTCGTCGTGGCAGCCAGACTTGGATTTCTTCACTTGCAGACGTTTCACCCTCAACCCAGGGATTCTTCACTTCGAACGGCCTGTGGGGAGTCCTCCAGGGGTCCAGCCGGTGGGTCCTGGCCCTCATCTGGCCGACCCGGTTCTTCACCCGGTGGTCAAAGTCCTCCTGGAGGCTCGTGGACTTGGGTGGTCCTTACGCTTGTGGAGGTCTGCTCTGCCTCCTGCTGCAGCCCAGGAACCTCCTGACCCTCCACAGGCGGGCCGAGGACTTCAAACTGCGCGCAGGGGGCGGGGCCAACGTGCGGGGTTCACTTCCGGCTGAGACGTTTACTGACCCTTTCCCTGGCTGGGAAAAAAGCCAAGCTACCGCGTTTATGGCCAAAATGATTTGACACTCCGTGTCTCTGGCCTGGTTTTCATCGGAGGCCGTGCAAGAGAACCACTGGGCTGAGATCAACCCACTCCCACGCACGGCGGCTTCCGTTACACACAAGTCAACTGTGAATGGCGGCGTAGATTCGCGTTGTTTTCCCTCCTTCACTGCGGCTGTGAGGGCCGCGGCCCTTCACGAAGAAAACGCGAAGCTCCGACACCGACCTCGCGTTGCACACGAGACAGGATCGGGCGCGTCACTGCCTTTCCCGACGGGCCCTGAACGCAGCGCGCTCCGCGCCGCGGCTCCTTTAAGGCGGATCTCCCGCGTTCCGAGCGGAGCGGAAGTAGAAAGGCTGCTTTCTCTATTTAAGCGCGCCAACAAAGAGCCCGGACGTCCAGCTCTTCCACGCCGACGCCGCCCCGCAGCCGCACGTCCGTCCCGCCGTCAGAAGCCCACGAAATGCCCGAGGAAACGTCGCCCGCTTCCAGCTCCGGGAGGTAAGACTGCGGTTCGGCGGGGGTACGTTTGCCGCTCGTCCGCGGCGGACGCGGCTAACCCCGGCGACCTTGCGTGGCCCCGCCGGGTCCCCTCCGGGGGGAGGCGGGGGGGAACCGGCCCGCTGGACGGCCTCCTCCGGGGACCCGACGCGTAAAGGTTGTCCGGAAGCGCTCGGCGCTAGCAGCCCGCGGCTAACAACACCGCCGCCTGCTAGCGCGGGGGGGGCGGGGGGGCGGGGGGTGAGAGGGGTGGTGGAGACGCGCCGAAGTCCTGCAAGTCCAGGAAGTCCTGCAAGTCCTGACCTCCTCCGTGTGTCTCCCCCCGCAGTGCGCAGGAGAAGCCCGGCTCCTCCGCGGCCGCGGCGGCGGACAGGTGAGTGCCGGCCGTGCGAAGCGAACCCCGCCGAGCGAAGCCTCCTCTCACCCGCCCGTCTGTGCAGCGCCGCGGACGTCCTGGAGGAGGCCAGGAGGCTGCTGGGCACCGGGAACCGACACCTGGTCATGGGGGACGTGGTCTCCGCCGTCGGCGTGTTCCAGGACGCCTGCGGCATGCTGTGAGTGCCAGGACCGCCGCTGCCAGGTGTCCCCGGAAAGTTCTCACCCCCTTCCCGTGTGTGCTCCAGGGCCCAGAAGTTCGGGGACACCGCGGAGGAGTGTGGAGAGGCCTTCTTCTTGTGCGGGAAGTCCCTGCTGGAGCTGGCCAGGTGACCGCGTCCGAACGCCCGCGGCCGCAGCACCTCCGTGTGTCTAACCATGCTTGCATGTCCTTGCGCGTCAGGATGGAGAACACCGTCCTCGGCAACGCCCTGGAGGGAGTCCCAGAAGAATCCGAGGAGGAGGAGCAGCCCCAGAACTCCAACGTGGAGAGTGCCAACAACCTCGATGGTGAGCGTTGACCCTTCAAGCACCTGTTACTTAGAGATGAGACACCTTTGTCCCCGGAGAACGTCAGACCTCTGAATGTGACCTCAAATGTGGTCTAGCCGTGAATAACCGGTCTTCTCGTTCTGCAAGTGTCCATTCCAACGGCCGCAGGGAAAACCCCTGTCCTCCACCTGACCTGTAGATCCAGAAGCCCTGAGCTGAAGGACACTGATGGGTCACGCCGAGTTCCTTCAGCGACAGGGCGGTGGAGCGTGACTCCGAATGTAGAACCCCTGAGGATCTAGTTTCCCCCAAACATCTGCGCTCTCCTCCAGGAAGGAGACGGTCAGAGTTCACGTGTCAGGAGGTCTATTCAGGCTGTCTTTGTGTGCAACCTCGGTGCAGAAGAGACGCGAGAGCAGCTGCGAGAGCAGGTGTACCAGGCAATGGCCGAGAAGACCGAGGCCCGGAAGGGAGATGGCGGTGCGGAGGCGGAGAAGACCGAGGTGGAGGCCCAGAATGGAGATGTTGGCACTCAGGTGGAGGCGGAGAAGACCGAGGTGGAGGCCCAGAATGGAGATGGTGTCGCAGCGTCCAAACGGTCCGTGGAAGCTGCAGTGAGCAGATCTGAGCACGCTGCTGCTGCTGCTGCTGCTGCTGCTGCTGCCTCCCCTGCAGAGGAGCCAGAGACTCCAGGCCAGGACGCTGAAGTGGCCGGAGTTGAGAAGAGTGCGGACGCTGTGCGTTGCACCAGTGAAGGTCCTGCTGGTTCTCCTGGCGAAGAGGAGAAGGCGGCCGCCTCCAGAGAGCAGAATGGGGAGGCGTCGGAGGAGGACGGCGAGGAGGAGCAGGAACCCGAGGGCAGGCAGATCTTTGGATACTCGGCACGGGTCCGGTTGGGTGCGGATGGTCTCCTGGTTCACTCGGCGGTGTTCGGAGGGTGACGGGAAGAGAGCGTTAAGTGTCCGCTTCACGTTTCCGCTCCTCCTGGGAAACATCTGACCGGCTGCTCACGGCAGCCAAACCTTCTGCTTCTTCTGCTCCTGGAAATGTGCTTCAAAAAAACCCTTCCCTTTTACAAAAAGCTCCCCGAAGTATTTGGTTTCCGGGCCTGCCTGAGCTCTCCGGTCAGAAGGTCTCCTGGGAAAGGAGCAGGAACCCCGTAGCAGCAACCAGCCTCAGGAGCCGCTCTAACCGCCTCCTGTGATTTCCACAGATGACGACGAAGACGACGACGACGACGACGACGATGATGATGATGAAGAAGGGGAAGCAGAGAAAAATGGCGAAAAGGTAAGATCTTAAATAACAACCATGGAACATCCAGAACCGCGACACCTGGTGTGAATATCATCACGTCCTCAGGAAGAGGATGAAGTTGGGAATCTGCAGCTGGCCTGGGAGATGCTGGAGGTCGCCAAGGTCATCTACAAAAGGTGGGTGCAAGATGACCTCGTGAGGACGGAGCTGTCCGAGGCCTGCCGGCAGATCTGGCGCCGCAGCTTCATGCCGCTGTCCCCCCCCCGCAGAAAGGAGGGCAGGGAGGATCAGCTGATGGCCGCCCAGGCCTACCTGAAGCTGGGAGAAGTCAGCGCGGAGTCTGGTAGGTGCAGCGCGGCGTTCCGGCCTCGTCCGCCTGGAAGCCGGATGAAAAGGATGCGTTGAATGCGTCGTGGTGTCCGCAGGGAACTACCCTCAGGCCCTGGAGGACTTCCAGGAGTGTCTGGCCCTGCAGCTGAAGCACCTGCCCCCTCACAGCCGCCTGCTGGCGGAGACGCACTACCACGTCGCCACCACGCTGTGCTACATGGACCAGTACAACCAGGCCATCCAGCACTACAACAGCTCCGTCGGGGTCATCGAGACCCGCCTGGGTAAGACCGGCTCTGCCGACCGCCGACGGCCGGGTCCGAGCGGCCCCTGGCGGGAGACCGACCCGCCCCTGTGGCGCTGTGCTCAGCCATGCTGCAGGAGGCGATCGAGGCGGCCGAGGGGGCGGAGAAGGCGGCTGAGGAGAAGAACGAGATGGAGGAGCTGAGCCAGCTCCTGCCCGACATCAAGGAGAAGGTGGAGGACGCCAAGGAGAGCCAGAGAACGGCCAGCGCCGCCTCCCAGGCCATCCAGCAGACGCTGGTGAGTTGCGGCAGTCGTCCCGGAGCTTCTGCTCAGAGCACGTTTCATCTGGGAAGTGTTGTTTCGGCAGGGCGGCGCTTCCACCTCATCCGCATTCCCATGTGAGAACGGAGGGCCTTCGTCTTCTTCTTCGGCGTCGGCATTCCCGTCGAGCAGCCAGGTGAGGACGCGTTCTCGCACCTTCGGTGACTGTCCATCGTGACTCGGCGCCTCCTGACGTCACCTCTCTTAAAGATCCAAGTCAAATCAGCGGACGGCGCCTCGTCTTCCAAGGGGGTCTCCGACATCTCTCACCTTGTCAGGAAAAAGGTGAGTCCTTCGTCCTCGCTGCTTCCGACCTCCATCCCCTCCGCTCTGGACGCCCTGTTCCTGCCGCACGAACGGCCTCGTATTCCGGCCCTCGCGCTCCGTGGGCATTTCACCGCGTGTCGAGTGGCGTTAGTGCAGAGACACGCCGGCCTTCTTAGATTCCAGGTCATCTCCACCCTGGCGTGTGTGTGTGTGTGTGTGGTGTGTGGGTGTGTGTGTCGTGTGTCTTGTTGCCGGCATGCCTGACCTGACTCGTTGATCCTGTGCTTTGGCTGTGCTCAGCCTGGTGAGGTTTCTGCATGGAATCCAGCCGTCAGGCCTCTCGCTCTTGTCCTGGTCTTGTTTCTACACAGAGGAAACCCGAGGAGGAGGAGAGCCCGGTTAAGGACACTGATGCTAAGCAGGCCAAACAGGAAGCCACAGTGAATGGCAGTGGGGACTCTAGTGCCAGCAATGGAGTGCAGCAGGAAAAATCCCAGGAGGCGAGTGTTAGGCTTATCTCCCGATAGGTCGGGCCGCCCGCGGCCCCCGGTGGCCTCGCGTTTCTAGCGCCGCAGCATGAATGCCAGCACGGAGGTCGCTAATCGTATGGGCGCGCGGTCCGTTTCTGCCTCCTCGGGTCGCCGAGACCCCGGGCCTTCTGACCGCCCTCCTGTGCTCTGTCCCCTGCAGCCCGCCGGCCAGCCAGCCTCCGTCGGGTCTTCAGCGTGATCCCGCCGTCTCCCAGCCTACAAGAACCAGCACGGCATGCCTGTCCAGCCCCGCCACGCTTTCTTTGTTTTTGTAAATAAGATCCATTTTCATAGTCTGTCAAGTTTTTGTATACTTGTAGTAAAAAATAAAGGATTTGCAGATGTAAGCGCTCCTTCCTCTGTGGCTGTGGAATGGCGGCGCCTGAATGCTGGCCGGGAGTGTGACGTGCCCCGCTGATTGTGGGGATGTCTGCAGCGAGAAGGTCCATCTCTGGACCGGGAAGGGATTCATACAAACGCCCGTCCGGTGAAGGACGTGCGTGTCCGACTCCGGCGGCTTCAGCGCCGTTGCATCGATCGGCCGTCCGGGAACGGAGCCGCTGCGCAGGCGGAGGTTGGCCGCCATCTTAAAATGACCTTTGAACGCAGCAAAGGTTTGAAGAACAAAACCAAACTTCCCTCCAGTCCAAACCGGGACGATGACGTCCCTTTGTTAGCCGCCTTCAAGAGAGCATCTGACAGCAGCTGAGCAGGAGGCAGCTTGACGACGCCTCCTCGTCCACGATCAAGACCTTCAGTCCTCCTACAAACTCACTTGGATTTCAGAGTTTGAGGGAACCTGAAACAAACCGGGCCAAAGAACTCTCACGGCCGGGACGCGTGAGCCTGCTGAGCTCCAGCGATCAGTGGACCCGGCGTCTTCAGAGAGGAGGAGGCGCGACGTCCTTTCCGGAGGCCCGCTGGGTCTCATTGGACAGGAAACCGCCAATCCGATCAGGAAAGGAATGTGGAACGGCAGCCATCTTCAAGGCTGGTGTCGGGTACCGACCTCCAGAGCATCACGGAGTCCGAGCAGAGGAGAAGTCCAGGGACTCTTAGAAAGTAGAATGTTGACAGAAAACGGTGTGACACGGGCCAGCCGGGTCAGAGGGTGTGAGGGGCAGGCGTCGTGCCGGCGCCCCCCAGTGGTGGCTTTGCAGGGCTTACCGGCGAGGCGTTCGGAGCTGCGGTTGGTGAGTCTGGATGAGAACCCTCAGCTGCAGACGCCCACCTCCTTCCCGCTGCATCTCCTGATGTCACTCGTCTCCAGGAAGTTTCCCCCTCATCTGCAGGTGAGGTGTCTGATGTCCATCTCCAGCGGACGGCAGAGGGATCTCTGCTGAAGAGAATTCTCCGTTTGGGATCTTTTCCTCTGATGTCTTGCAGATGTTCGGATTATTTCGCCTCCATTGAGTGTGTTTCCTCAGCCGGGTACGTCTGTGGCCACAGGACGCTCAGTAATGCATATGAGTGCCCAGTGGCCCGGACCTTCTCAGCCCCTCTTCCACTGCATGTCCTCCAGTGACATTTCTCTGCAGAAGACGCAGACATGGAGAGTGCGACCAGCCGTCCTCACAGGTCCCGGCAGGGACCGGGTGAAGGCTCCGTCCTGAGGAGACACCGGCTCACTGCACGGATGGAGAGGAGACCGTCTGTCAGGGTCTCCCAGAGCTCAAGTCCAGCCGCTTCCTGCTTCATCTGCCCGCAGCGCCCTCTAGTGGCCACAGGCACACTGCACGCTCTCAGCTGCGGCGCTGAGCGCCGGTCTGACATTTCTGTCACACAGCAACATAGGAAACGCACAGGGCCTGAACCACACGGACGCTCCAAAGTGGAAGCAGCAGGAACCTGGAGCGCGTGGCCACACTTCCACCCCTGGACCGGAGCGCCGCCGCTGCCTGCAGGTCGTCCGAAGCAGGCCTGCTCTTCCTGACAGAAGGTAATCACCGCCCTGGAGGACCTCCCAGATACACTCAGACACGAGTCCCACTGTTCCTCACGCACACCGTGACAGCTACAGCCACAAGCCGGAGCCTTAAGTGTGTTTATTTAGTAGAGTATCATTATTGATCCTGAGGGGAATGAAGGTGTCCAGTAGCATACAGACATCAATACAGAAGATAAACCCAGACATTACACACATCCCTGCACATATATTCACCACACAGCACATACATGCATATTTGTGTCACTCAGACGTCCTTTGAAATGCTGCTTAGAACAGGCAGAGAAGCTTCAGAGAAGCAGGAACCAGGTGACCTTCTCCACAGGTTCAGCTCCCGTTCAGGTTTGCACAAGTGTCTGCATGCCAACACAGCAGGGTAGATGTTTGTGGACCAATCACAGTGTCCCTCTGATCCTCACTCAGTACTCATGAACCTTCTCGCAGGCCCAACGCTCCGATGACCACAGCGACACACACACACACACACACACACACACACGAGTAGCAATAATGAGCAGTTAAGGGGAGGTTCAGGTGTGAAGAAGTGGGGAGCTTCTTTCTTCACTGGGGGCAGTGAGAAGATGAAGGACAACCTGTCTGATGTTCATCTGGCTGCCGTGTGTGTGTCTCTCCTAATGAAGAGGTGGGCAACCCTTTGAGACCCTCCATCAGGCCGTGTGTCTGCTCATGGCAGGAGCACCTCCGGGTCATCTGCGGTAGAACCCGGAGCGCAGACCGGACTCAGGGTTGTTGGGCGCCGGACGGTCCTGGAGCTCCACACCTTATCTTCTTCAGGGAGGAGCGAAGATCTTGCCTGAAGCTGGAGGACAGGGACACCCTGTTGTCCAGTGTTGATACGGGCCGTCCCCCGGCCTGAACCTGTCTGCCGAACCCCCGGTCGCTCCCGCTGGTGCGGTTAGCACCTTGGCGTGGCAGCCCTGCCGCCATCTGTATTTTCATCCTTTGGGAAATGTGTTTCCAATCGTACGAATTAAAGTCTGGTGTTTCAGTCAAACTGTTTAAGTAAACCTTTCTCCCCTGATTCCATTGTTGAGCTGGTCGGTCAGATGTTTAAATCCCCGCACGTTCACACTGCATTTACACGTAGCACACAGCTAACCGCTTGAAATCAAGCAACACGTTAGCTGTAAGACAGGATCATACTTTATTGATCCCCATAGGGGAAATATGTTAATATTCTGTAATATCATCGGTTATCGGGCATGAAGGCAGGTTTGTTTAGATCCAGTCGTCGTTCTGTTTTCGCTGGAGATGTGGAAGGAAGAGGAAGGGGTGAAAAAACGTCTTCTCGTTACTGTTGAGAGGCTGTGGGGAAAGAAAGCGCAAACGATTAAAGGTGAAATTTCCATCCCAGTGCAGAATTCTTAGTTTCATTAGTTTTTACTCACAGGCTGAAAAGCCGCCATTCAGTGACTGCACTCCAGAAATCACAGTTCTTTTTGGCATTAAGATGTGCGTTTCCAGGAAACACTTTTCTGTGTTAGCACGCGTGTGCGCCGCTAATAGAAAACATTTGCTCAACAGCTGCTCATCCACGTTTGTCTTCCCTCTGTAAATCACTGGAAAAGGAGGCTTGCATGAAAGTCATGCAGCACAAAAGTGAAATATGAAATTAGACACTGTGACTCGGTGTTATTTGGTATTTCAATATTTGCACAGGTGAAATCTCAAACTCACCTGTGGCAATGTCGCTTCCTGTGCAGGTGACTGAGGAGAAAGAAGACCAGTCAGATAAAAAACTTCATTGGGATTGAAGTCCGATCATCTATTTCCTGACAGGGTGATTGAAATCAAAAAACAACGTCTAGCTGTAGCTGATAAATCCTTTCAAGAAGATACCAAGATGTCGTCGTAACTGGCCGGTAGACATGCAGTTTCATTACAATTACATAGAATTTGTGTAATTACAGTGCAGTCCTTCCATTGTAATTGAGGAAAGCAAGGCAACTCATCCCCAATGCATTGGCATTAATGTCCAAATCAAATTACCTGTATTCCAAACTGGCAGGTATGTTTTTGTTGGCTGTATTTTCCCGATAAATGTGTAGCAAGTCCTCAAGCCACTCACTTATTTCCCACTTGGAGTTTTACACATTGTCCACTAGGTGTCACTGTTATACTATGTTGGAGATGTTTGGTAAAGTGCGCTCAAGATCTACTTCCTGTTTGCATTCCCTCTGTAAAGTAGCGTATAATTAATGACACATCCTGTGGAATATCACCAAAATAAGGCAAAAACTGTCTGTTGCTGTTGTTGACTGGACGTGGAAGGTTTGGCATCAGACGTTCACAAGCGTTTCAAGGTCATGTTAGCATGCTAGCACCAAAGTTTTGTCCTTTAACCTGAGGAAAGTATCGAAAGTCACTGCTTGAATTCTGTCTGACACATTTCAGAAGAACTTCTTGAGGTTTGGCTGAAACCTTGTGACTGGAGGAGTTTTAAAATGTGAATTTGCATTTACTCGGTTTGACTTCATGTGTCAGCAGCCACATTCCGCCTCTCGTTTTGATGCACTGATTGAATTTCCCTGAATATATCTTGAGTTCTTTTCTTCTCTTTCACATCAAATATCTTTTTTTAAGCCATTCTAGGCTGACGATTTTTAAGAAGTAAGCCTGACTCACAGAGAAATACCTCCAATCTTAAAGCTTAGCCTCCGTCTCAAAGCAAATACAAGCAGACAGTTTAGAGTAATAATCAGTATGAAGTCGTCAATATGAAGCGACTCCTCCATTTGTAAGGTTCCGCCTGTCTGAGTGCGGGAGTGTCCTTGAGCTGCTAACTGATGGTCTGCTAGCGACTTGCATGGCAGCTCCGCAGCCGTCGGCGTGCGAGTGTGTTTGAGAATGAACGCCGTCGAGTGTCAAGCCCTTCCAACGCAAGCGGTCTGATTTTTAGAAGAAGCATCCCTTTATCCCAGTCTGAAGGACAGTGAGGTCCTTTGGCTGTTGGGTAAAGATTGATAGATACCTGAGGACGGTCTGTGAGGGCAGAAGAGGACTTTGCCGCCCCCTGGTGTCAGCGTGGGTGACGCCACGTTGAACACCTTCCCGCACCGGACACTGTGGGCGTCGCAGCGGCCGTGCACGCGTAGTCGTCGCTGCTGTCCAGCCGGTCCGTCGCGAAGCCCCGCCGGCTGCCGCTGGGGGGGCGGCGGCGCGCCGGTACGAGTTCCCGGCGAGCAGGTAGAGCCTGACGCCTCACCTGGTGGACGCAGACACAGGTGAATGTCTTGCATGGGTTGTGAGGTTTACGACGTCTGATTCGAGCACAAATAGGACATTCAGTGGAACCTTGACACGCAAGTTTAACTGTAACTCAGTTTGCTCGTTTAAAAATTAAATCTCCCCATGCAAGTGAATTGAAACGCTACGAATCCGATCCAGACCCCTGCTTTTGTTACCTGTTTTTCAATAAGAAAAATGAAATTTATAAATAACAAAAAATAGAGTAATAATACACAGTAAAAGAGAATGTAAAAAGTAAACCGGTATTATTAAGTGTATTTATTCTGTAATTGCTCATCGGGGACAAAAAAAAAGTCTATCTGATTCTGATTGGCGATTGGACAAAGATGCCGGCAGCAGATTGGCTGAGGAGTTTTAGTTTTTCATTTGCTGCTCTATCGGTTAACTTAACCCACCGGCTACACACTTAATGCTACGTTTAACTAAATGTAACGCGCACGCTTTGCAACACTTTACGTCGAAACTCCATTTATGGATGGACTGAAGCCGCTCCTCTTTGTAAAACCATCAAACCGTCCACGACCGGCTTTGACCGCCTCGTCCGACGCCTCGTCCGTCCACGTTCCCTCCGTCCGCCGCACCGAATCCCCGTAAACGTCTCCCTTCTTCTTCCAGACGATGCTCTCCGTCACCGTATCTCACTCACAACCACTTCTCCTCCTCTTCGCGGACGAGTCCACCACACGCACACCTCGCTCCTGTTTTCCAGGATTCTCTCTGGGCTCATCGTGGCGGGCGGCTGTCCCACTGTCTTTAAACGCCCCTCCTGGTGGTTGTAGACCGTGTTGCCCTGGGGTTTCCCTGTGCTTTCCTTCGCAGGCCGGCTGTGGCTGAGAAGCTGATGTTGGGAGTATTTGGATTATTTCGGCTAAAGAGACCGGAGTGCTCGTTGCCCGATCGTCGCCGTTCAGTGGTAGACCGGCTTGTCAGCTTCACGGCTTTCAGCGACCCCGAGCGAGAAGCTCCCTTGCGCCCCTTTCCAGATGACTTGTTCCCCAGCGCCAGGGTTCCTGCCCTTCAGAGGCTACCTCCAAGCCCCAGCCTGGTCCAGCCATCGCCTACCTTCAACATTGAACCGCACCCTGTTCCAACGCCCTGTTTTCCCCTGTCTGCTTTTGGCTCCAGACCTACTCCATCGTGACAACTTCACGGAAAGCTGCGACCAAATCGGTGTCAAACACTCATCCCGCTTGCTCCGAGCCCAGATCTCGACTCGTGTGACGAAGCAGAAAATCCACCAAGCGACGGCTAACATCTCGGGAACCTCCGAAGTTGATGCACTCGTAAGTCAAGGTTCCACAGTAATGCTGTCTAATATGAGAAAATGTGGAAATATTCCAGTGTTGTGAATCGTGTTCTCCCGTGGGGGGTCCACACGTTCATGATTACACATCTCCCAGAGCAGCGTCCGACAGAAACTCCCGTCCCTCGCTGGACACTCACTGGACCAGAAGGCCTCGCAGGTGCAGGTACTCTGGCGCCCGCTGTGACTCAGCGCCTCCATGGTGACCGTGTATGTTGTGGCACATGTGATGCATCCCATGAGGCCAGAGAAGCATTCGACCACGACACATTGGTCATGGGCTGAGAGACCCGGTCCGCTGGGAGATCCAGCGGGCAGCAGGGATCTACGAAGGGTTGAACCAATGGGAACCGACTGAAACCACACGCTCCTCATGAGCCCATCGTGAACATTTGAGACAAACAAACCCGGCCTCCGAATGCTCACCCGTTTCCAGAGTCTCCGAGTTGCCGGGCAAACTGTGGCGGTGTCAGTGTCTGAGGAGGAGTTCTTCATTTCCAGCTGCAGGGACTCGTTCATGAGAAGGAGAAGGCGGGATTAGATGGTTCTCCAATGGCCGCTAGTGTTTTTGTCACTACGTTCAGTGGTTTCATGATCCGCCTGTGTCTTTGGCGTGTCGTTGCAGGGGGTCGGCCCCGTCGGCCCCGTCGGCCCCGCCGCCTCTCGGCTGATATCCAGTTGTGTTGCCTGGATTTTAGGCAAACGGAAGCGTTGCCTTCAAGGTCTCGGGCGGCGACATGCTTTTCCTCCTCAGCCCGCCGCCGCCGCAGCAGCGGCGATCTGGGCCACTGGGTGCTGGTGAAGGGCCGCCTTCCCTCTCCCCGTGCCTTCGGCGCCTCTCTGTGACCCAGCTGACGCCCACAAGCCTGAGAAATGTGTTTATAAATGGAAGGATTTTTCCACCGCATTGATTTTTAAACATTTTACACCCGGCAGCAAAATGACGCATTACTTTTGGTAACCCTGAGACCCGCTATCATTAAAATATACTCTTGTCTTCATATCCGTCTTCTTCCTGAGTGACCTGTGACTCACGCTGACACCCAAGGCCGATGACTTCATCCATTATTTAAGAGCCTTTTCAACGCCGACCAAATGAGCGGTCCTGCCGTACCTCGGCATACTTGACGAAGAGCCAAAGTGCAGAGCGCCTGGTCCGATGATGAGGACTCCTCCCCGACTAGAGCCCCCTTTGACCTGTTTACAAAGATGCCTCACCCCGTGAAAACGATCCGGGATCTTGTCATTTCCACTTCATGTCCGCCTGATAAAAAGGCAGCGCCTTTATCAGGGAGCTTCCTCTGGGGTTTATGGAGTGTAACAACACAGCGGACGCTCATCGTGGGATGAATAAATCATGCCATCCTCATAAAGCGCTTCAAAGGGCGTGCAGATGCATACAGTCAGGACAGAGGCTGGGAAGACCGATGCGAGGAATGCTTGCGCTGCTGGAGGATACGAACCGCGGTGAGGAACCAGGCGTCAGTGGGACGCTGCTCCGGACCCTCTGGGCTCCAAACCCCACGTCTCTCCACCGTACAACCAGCCTGGAGCCAAAGGTTCTGCAGAGCACCTCCGCCCAGGGTGGCTGTCTTCTGCTGCTGCTGCTGCTGCTGCTGCTGCTGCTGCTGCTGCTGCTGCCGGCTTTGGACCAGCGTGGCGACATTCCTCAGGAAAACACAGGGTTATTTTTCAGAGCTAAGAAGAAAAAGTGTCACAACAATCAGAAAGAGCACCAGGGGGAGCTGGAGGTCAATGTGCTGTTTGAAGAAAATCAAATATTCATGGGCGACTGAACAGACAAGTCCACTCGATGAGAGCAGGAAAAGACCGGCTTCTTCAAAACGATACATTTGAATCGGTAATCGGAGAATAAAGTTCAAACACAGAGGATGAATCCGGCTCTGCACTGATGACCCTGCAGGAGGGAAGTTCACACACACACACACACTGCAAACAGGGTTGCAGAAGAAGAAGAAGAAGAAGTGCCTTCATTGTCACATCCAGTTCTACAACCTGAGTGAAATGTTGAGCGCCGCATTGAAGCCACCATGGAAGCACCTGAGCAGAAGGCAGCTGAGCAGCAGCTCCAGGGGAGCAGTGAGGGCTTCATCATGGAAGCACCTGAGCAGAAGGCAGCTGAGCAGCAGCTCCAGGGGAGCAGTGAGGGCTTCGGTGTCATTGCTCAACAACACTAGGACAGGCGAGGAGGAACCGGGACTCCAACCAGGACTGTTGGGTTCCAGGTACGACCGCTCCGACCCCCGCGCCACGCCGCCTCTGCAGGACTCAAGCCAACTGCCGTGGTTTTACGGCCCCGGGGACACATGAGGCCCTTGGGGCATCCCGGTCCGGCCCGGTTGAGGTCAATCATACATGTATGGCAAATATCTGATTCCGTTCGTGTCTTACCAGTGTGTTGCTTTTCTGTTAGCGTTGATTTCGGCTCTCCGACACCCTTCCGGTGTCTCATACGGCCCCTTGTAAGAATGCACTGGCCAGCCCTGGTCAGAAGAAGCCTCTGGTCTCCCTGCAGAGTCTCTTCAGGGCTCACAGCTTCTGCCACAGCTCAGACGTCCAAGGCCGATGATGATGGCGCACCACCTGTCTGAGGCCGGGTTGGCCGCTGTGCGTCGGCATCAGCCCGAGGTTCCAACCCGGTTCCTGAACTGCTCACGTTCTGGCTGCTCGTTAGCTACACACGGTCACCTGGTCAGGTCACGAGTTCGACTAGTTAGCCTCCACATTTTGACGTGGGAATGTTTTCACAGCAGCCACCACTTAACACCAAAGCTGCTGTCGATGTAGAGCCGAACAACATTACTGTTCCTTTAAAACAAACCTTGCAGTGATAGTCATGTAAAACCAAACATTATATTTCAAAAACCAATTGAAGATTCAATTTGCTGCTAAAGCTCAGTGTTCTCCCTGAAAATGAAGGTATTTAATGTGCACCCTTGTTAAACTTCACCTCGTACTTTGCGTCTTTGGTCCAGGAACAACCAGCGAACACCTCTGAAAGCATGACTCTATTGGGAAACTGATGTTTTTCTTCTGTTTCCAGTCCTCCGGCGGGCCAACCTCGGAAACCAACGCCCTCCACCATATCTGCGGACGGTCGCTGCCCTCCAGGCGCTGGAGTTCCAGCTAGGTGTTTGCTTGGAAATCCAAAGCTCTGAACTTCACGCTGCTTGTTCATGTCGTGTTGAGGCTACGAGCCAGCGTTCCACCTGAAAGGAACCCGGAAGTGTGTTTTAGGTGTCGCTAAGCTAACGTCGCAGCGGGCTAAGCTAACACGGGGTAGGCAAGCTGCTGAGCTGGGGAACGGCCAGCTAAAGCCCACACAGGACAAGAACACTGAGGGGAGGCGCGTTACAATATTTCCAGAATATTAAGATTTTACAAGAACCTGTAATACAAGAGTATGAAGAATATCATAAGAAGGAAAATGGAGAGAATGAAGAGTATGGAGAGTATGGAGAGTATGGAGAGTATGAAGAGTATGGAGAGTATGGAGAGTATGGAGAGTATGGAGAGTATGAAGAGTATGGAGAGTATGGAGAGTATGGAGAGTATGGAGAGTATGAAGAGTATGGAGAGTATGGAGAGTATGAAGAGTATGGAGAGAATTAAGAGTATGGAGAGTATGGAGAGTATGGAGAGAATTAAGAGTATGGAGAGTATGGAGAGTATGGAGAGTATGGAGAGTATGGAGAGTATGGAGAGTATGAAGAGTATGAAGAGTATGAAGAGTATGAAGAGTATGAAGAGTATGGAGAGTATGGAGAGTATGGAGAGTATGGAGAGTATGGAGAGTATGGAGAGTATGGAGAGAATGAAGAGTATGGAGAGTATGGAGAGTATGGAGAGAATGAAGAGTATGGAGAGTATGGAGAGTATGGAGAGTATGGAGAGTATGAAGAGTATGAAGAGTATGGAGAGTATGGAGAGTATGGAGAGTATGAAGAGTATGAAGAGTATGGAGAGTATGGAGAGTATGGAGAGTATGGAGAGAATGAACAGAATGGAGAGTATGGAGAGAATTAAGAGTATGGAGAGTATGGAGAGTATGGAGAGTATGGAGAGTATGGAGCTGGCCGCTGGCCACTGGCTGCTGGGGACTTTCAGGGAATATGAAATGATTTAATTTTTCAAAATGATTTCAAAAACGTATAGTGTGTATGTATTTTCATGCTCGCAACATGTTTCTATATCTGCGGTTCCCAGGGCTCCTCTGGGCCGATCCTTCCACAGCTCAACGGGCTTCAGCTGTCGTCCCGGGTTCGGTGTGCTCAGTGTCACTGCAACAACAAAACGCTGAATATTCTTTCTGAGAACGTCTGAGACCACAGAACACCTGATCTTGGTTCTCTCATCCATTGGAATATGTAGAATTTGCATGGCTTTTTTAAAATTCTGATTATTTGTCTGTATGTAGTTAGATGACACTTGAAGAAGCAACATGACTGGGAGATGGAAATGAACGGAAGGTGGAAGGAGGAAGGAAGAACGAGGGAGGAGGGAGGAGGAAGCAGGGAGGTGGAAGGAGGGACATGGAAGGAAGGAGGTGGAAGGAAGAAGGAAGGAGGTGGAAGGAGGAGGGAGGAGGAAGCAGGGAGGTGAAAGGTGGGACGTAAAGGGAAGAAAAACCTGTCTGGTTGAAAGCGTGTGGGATATCGAGGATCTCGTCTCGCCATTCGTCTGGTTCCTGGAGAAGGGTGTCGACCAGGTGTCTTCAAAATGGGATCATCTATTCATTTGTTTATTTGTGAGAGAAAGCAAACTTCCCTGAAGAGAAAGCTTGAATTGGTGATTGTTGGCTTCAACAATAGGCGAGTCTTGTGGCTCAGAATGACCCAGACCTCACCCAGAGGGAAGGTCTCCAGTCACCAAGAGTTATCAATCTGAAAACAAGAGGACAACAACTGTCAGAAGACAAAGAGGGTGACTGCAGACCAGGTGAGGAAAGCTTCCAGAAAGGGTGAGACAGCTGTGCAGTAGACAGATAACACACTGTTTCAATCCAATAGAGCAGCAGCTTTTTAGTCCAGGACTCTTGAAGGACACTTCCTGTCTGCTCAGCTCTTTCTGGAGCTTCTCACATCCCGTGGCCTCTCAGTGTTGGTGTGTTCATGTGAAGAGGATGGACCTGCCTGCATCAGCCGACACACCAAAACGTTTGTGTTTTCAGGAACGCGTTCACGTATTCTCCTGTACATCAGAGACAGTGAACACAAATGGCACATCTGAAGCTGCCATGACAAACACCACGACTGAGCTCGCCTGCATGACAACCGCAGCCTGGACTGGAATCCAAAGGCACGTGGGGTGAGAAGTTGAAATTCCTGGGACTTGAAGGAGTCGGCAGATGACAGATAGCCGGAGCTGTGCCCATGCTGGGCTTCAAGAGACTGCAGGTATATCTTCAAACAAATTCCAGAGCTCACAGGTGACCATCGAGGGGAAGCGGCGTTGATGTAAAGCGGCGATACGCCGGATAAAAGGAGTCTTTGCCGTCTGGAAACATTGCACTGTTAGCCCGGTAAAGTCCGCCGCAGCGGTGAAGTTTGAAACTTCTAAGGCGTTGATGACCTTCTCCTTCCTCTGCAGGACAGTTTGAAGGGATGTCTCCGCTGTGCAAAGCAGACCGCGGCTCTCCTCCTCCGTGTACGGCACAGAAAACAACAGGGATCAGACCCGACGCCACAGGAGACACTCCTAAAGGTGTGAGGAGCTGCAAAGTATGCCTCAACCGGCTCGTCCGTTAGGGCGCAGCTGTCCTAGCGTGCCAGAGTCCCATCGACATTGTCCCATCGGTGACTTGACACGGTCTGATTCTGACGTCATTGCACTGGCAAGTAGTTCAGAGACAAATCGTTCAATAGTCTTCACTTTTCCATTTCATATTTCTGCAGTGTACCCTCTGCTGGAGCTGCCCCCCCGCTGTGTCCAGGCGGTCTGTGATACCACAACTTGTCAGAGGCCTCCGTGCGGCGGCGACTATTTTCGTGAGCTGCTTTTTTTCCGTGCCTCCGGCCCGAATTCGAGACCGTGTGTGTCACTCGGAAGCACGATTGGGAGGAAAGGCGCCGGCGCTGCATGGAATCGCAGCCTGCATCCCCGTCCGCTCGGTCCTGCATCGCATTCAAGTCGGCGAATACGTTTTGGTGGTAAATTTTCAAGGGGGTCACATTTGTTTTCCTGGTCGTCCACCATTCGGTGCGAGAACGGCGGAAGAGAGGAGCTTCTCTCTCCCAGGTTTCCATAAGAGGCCGAGCGCTGCTGCCGAGAGCTGAAATATTCAACACTCCTCCGACTGAAATGCAGAGAGTTGAGGACTTGAACTCCTTCCTGTCTCCCACACTGCTTTTGCTTCGCAACACACACTCACACATGCCCCTCTGTTGCTAGGCAACTGTAAAATAAAGGCTCGGAAGTCAGGAGGGAGGGAGAGCGAGAGCGACGGAGAAGAGAGAATTCGCAAGTACTGCAATCCACTACTGTTTGTTTGGCTCGGTACATGATCCCAGTACAGCTTTCGGTATCCATCTGTGGAGCCGCGAGGACTTGTGACTTCTGGTCCTCCACCAGCCGTCCAATCGGCGTGGGCCGCGGGGCGGGCCGAGCGGTTCCCAAGGTTACCTGTGTGATTGACGTCTTGCCTCCCGCAGCGGAGCGCGCAGCAGCGGATCGCCGATGCTCCCGCTTCCCCTCGGAGACCGTGGAGAAATCTGGAAGAGAGGGGAAAAATGATCTGAAGCCTCCCCCTGTTTTCCTGCTCTGTTTCCTGGAAGGGATGAACGGCGGCGCGGCGGAGGAAGCCGGCTGAGGGGAGAGCGGCGCAAGAATTCCCGAAGACGGGGAATCGTTGGTAAGAGAGCTCCGCCGCACTTTTCCCCGGCTGTCACCCGTCCTCGCCGGCACCCAGAAATACGGGCTACCCGGATCCCCTCGGGCTTCCGCAGCACCGCTTGTTGTGCGCCGTGTGCGGGTAGAGACCCAGAAAGACCTGTGAGGACCGGCGTCCCTGCGTGGCGGCGCAGGGCTTCATGTGCTGCTGTGTGGAAAACACTTCACCCAATGACTAATTTAAATGCTCCGGGTCTGCCCGTGCAAAGAGAGGCTGGAGTGATTAAGAGCAGCGTATTTATGAGCGGCGTTAAACACTCGGGGGCTACAGTCGCAGCTGAGGCCAGGATTTCTAGGCTCGTCTACTGTATCTGCATAGGAGGCGGTATATTAATTACATAATGCCTTATCTGCGCTCCCGTATCGGAGACCTCGGCCAGCCGATGCAGCACTGTGCCCCGCTGCCTCTGCTATCTCTGCTCGGGAAATTCTCCTCAAGTCTCACCGGATGTGTCTTTGTCAATGTCACACTTGGCACGGGGACAGCGATGAAGTACATTTACTCAACTACTTCCGTGCTTGTACTTCTCTGAATTTCAGAGGGAAGGATAACACTCTCCACTCCAGTAGGAAAGAGCAGGAGAGCCTCGACAGTTGTGGGTACTTTCTAGCCTGCAGTTGCTCATACGTGTCTCCTGTCCAGTGAAAACCGTGGGCTGATTTTCAGCATTGGTGACAAACTAAAGACATGATTGTCTCTGTGAGTTGAACTCATGATTCGACTTTTTAAGCAGAACTATTGAAGCCGATGATAAGGAAATGAAACCACAAGAACTGAAAGTCACTTTGATCCATTGGACTATGAATGGTCACCAAACAGAAACCGTGCTTCTCTCCAGATACGTTCCGGTAGATGGACAGATTAAACGACGCAGCACACTCGGGAGAAGTCCGACGATCTCAAACTGTAACGTCTTTACCGGCAAACGGAGACGTACGGGGACATCCTGTCCAATAGCCAGACAGTGACACTCGAAGTACATGTTGCAGGGTACCTGATGATCACCCGACATACCGAGACTGAACTTGCATTACTAAATTTCCCCAAAGTATTGATAATGAAACACGTTTTAAATTACTATCGAGATGTCGGTGGGCTTGACCGGTAGCGTAGAGGTCGGTGGTAGAATACTGGTGGCTCAGAGGTCGGTGGTAGAATACAGGTGGCGTAGAGGTCGGTGGTAGAATACTGGTAGCGTCGAGGTCGGTGGTAGAATACTGGTGGCTCAGAGGTCGGTGGTAGAATACTGGTAGCGTCGAGGTCGGTGGTAGCATACCGTTAGCGTAGAGGTCGGTGGTAGAATACCGTTAGCGTAGAGGTTGGTGGTAGCATACCGTTAGCGTAGAGGTCGGTGGTAGAATACCGTTAGCGTAGAGGTCGGTGGTAGAATATTGGTGGCGTAGAGGTCGGTGGTAGAATACCGTTAGCGTAGAGGTCCGTGGCAGAATACCGTTAGCGTAGAGGTCGGTGGTAGAATACCGTTAGCGTAGAGGTTGGTGGTAGCATACCGTTAGCGTAGAGGTCGGTGGTAGAATACCGTTAGCGTAGAGGTCGGTGGTAGAATACTGGTGGCGTAGAGGTCGGTGGCAGAATACCGTTAGCGTAGAGGTCCGTGGCAGAAAAGCACGGGTTAGCTGATGAAGAAGCGAGTGTCACAAGCGGCCCTTTGCTTTGATTGGGAGGACTCTTTAATTCAAGATTTTTGGCTGTGGTGCAAACGATGAGAGAATTCCCCACAACGACTTGGGCCATCTGCTTGTCTAAAAGCCGTGCTGGAGAGGACTTTGTCACGTCCTCTGAAGCAACATTGGATAGTATTACATGGCACGCGCAGAGTATCACATGGCCTCAAATTGTAGGTTTTTCCCTCCAGAGAAACTGCAGAGATTGCCAAAGAGTGAATGAGGACAGTTTGGGCTTGGAAACGAGAAGAAACAAACTACAGGAGGAAGATTTGTGACAGACCCAAAGCCAACACGTGGTGGCAAGTCAAGCCTTTGACATATGTGGAGCTCCCGCTCGGTGGACAGCGGCTCCAAACAGCTCAATGGTGTCCGAGTCAACAAGTCTCTCCGAGCAGGAGCGCACGTTGACACCTGGGCAACCGGCGCCTCCTCCTCCTCCATACACCGGTCACCGTTCATCTTCCTCATTCTATCAAATGGAGTGAAAACCACCGTTGGTTCTGTCAGCTTTTTCTCCACGAAGCAGACCTCTCATCATATTCATAATTCAAAGATTAATACTGGAAATAATGAACATTCATCTCCTGAAGCCTGAGCCTGTGTCTCGCTAATTAGTCTCTAAAATCTGTTTATAACTTAGCCCCGAGTTTTAATATAAACCAGATTTGCAAAAAAAGGGTCTCATGCTGAGACGTTGTTTTCCTTTCAGTTGGGCTTTTGTTTTTCTCCGCAGTTGAATTAAATGTTTGGTTTAATGAACTCCAAAGTGCAGAGTTAAAAAAATCCTTCATGAAAAGGAGGGTGTGAGAAGCTTTTTCCATAGCGTGGGTTCAGAATGGAAAGGAAGAGTTTGTTCTGTCGAACACATGAGCTGATGTGCAGGCAGAGGAGCAGATGTCCCAGTGCCGAAAAGGGGAGAGATTTGCCGGCAAAGGAACGGCACGCAAACCACCAGGATTCCCTGAAACCTCCATTATTAACCTCAGGAAGGCGACAGATGGCCCCTGTGGGCCCCCAGGAATCAGCTCTGCGCCACCAGGGACCTTCTGCTCAGCTGCTCTTCCAAACCAGTGCTCCTTGAACGAGCACCTGAGGTCACCTCGTACGGGCACACACGCTTCAGCTCAGGTGGAAAAACTTTCATGACGTCTTTTCAGAGCCCCACTTCTGACAACAGAGGCCAAAGCTCCTCCCATCGCCCAAACGATGGAGTCAGAGTTGGAGTGAAGTTCGCCTTGTGCCAGCGAGTAAATCGTTGGCTTTGGAACACCAGAGGAGCTTCACATCGTTGGCTTTTTGATGGTCCGACGGTCTGATTGCACAGCACCGAAGCGTGGTCCGAGGCTGCCGCGTGACGCAGAAACAGCAGCAGGACGGCGAACACAGAACCTGGGTTTTATTACTGAGGAAACGCGGGGAGAACGAAAACCCCGCTGAAATTCGACACAAGCATTTTCCCATGAATGTAAACCACGCAGGCGGCACGGTGGCGCAGCGGTTAGCCGTTCGGTCTCACAGCGAGACGGTCCCTGGTTGGACTCCCACAGGGAGCCCTCCCGTGTGGAGCCTCCATGTTCTCCCCGTGGGCCTCCGGGTTCTCCGGGTTCCTCCCACAGCCCATCACTCTGGAGGCTGGTCGGAGACCCCGCACTGTCCAGATGTGTGAATGTGAGCATGCCTTCAGATGCTGTCCTGGGATGGATCCAGGGTGAATCCCAGCTGCTGGCCGGTGACAGCGGGGATAGGCTCCGCCCCCGGCGACCCTGAGCGCAGAACAGCCGTGTGAATGATGGACAAATGAATGCAAATCGCGTTTCCGTCTGTGATTGCAGTCTACCTGTAAGCGTTTAGAGATGTGCGTGAGTTGATGGTAAATGCTGGTGTGGCGGGTGAACGGAGAAGGAAGAGGAAATGACAGTCATGACCTTGTGCTTGAAAATGCCGTCGCTACCGAGAGGAACAGGCTAACGCGTGGCTAACGTCAACAAGAGCAAGAGCAGGATGCTAATGCACAGCTAACTAAGCTCACAGCATGAAATAATGCCAGGGTACATTGATACTAAATGAAAGCAGGAACCGGAGAATGTTTCCTGCTGAATAAATTGAGAACTAAGCTGCTGCAAGGTGCTTGTGTGGGTATAATCCCCGGGAAGGAAAAACACGCTTATTTATACGATTATAATCCATATAGAAAATTTAGTCTGGATGAATAGTGCCCCGAAGAATCCTCCCGTTGCTTGAGGACATCCAGCCTTTGAATGAGAGACAGGACATGAGAAAATGAAGATTCGGTACGCATCGCAGTTTCTGGAATCAACCTCGGCCGTTGCACAGGACGCACAACACTCCCGGAAAACCTGTGGCAACACAAACGCTGACAAGAAAGACAGACTGGGAATGAAAAAGGGAGAGGAAGTAGAAGCGAGTCAGTAAACAGATGAATAAATGAAGCGTTCTGGTGGCAGCAGAGGGGCCGGCCTGAGCGTTCTACCGTTCCAAGAAGAGCAATCAGGAAGTTATGGCAGATACAAGTATTGGTAAAGCACACTGAACGGAAACCATCATCTCCGTCCCCAGCTATCTACGGCAGCGAATGGAGAATGGAGCTCCATTTAAGCCTCGCCAAGTCCATCTGTCAACTGAATAGATGCAGAGGCAGCTTTGCGTTCGCCACGGGTTGGTGTTTCATGCCCGTGCAGCGGCTGAAGTTGGAGGTGTTTGTCTCTGGAGCTGCTGCTCGCCTGTGTAGGAGGAAACATCTCCTCTTCACGGCGCTGACTGCGGCTCTTATTTGGGATTCATCGCCGCCTCATTAGACGGCACGCAGAGCCGAGGCAGGCGGGATGACGGGGAGGGAGGCGGGAGGTGAGACGGGAGCCGTTCCAGCCCCAAACCTCTCCGACGCAGCCGCTCTTACGGCTGCTGAGCGGCCGCTGCGACCGAAGTCAGATCCTGAGCTCAGTCTGTGGCAGCTGTCAGCGGCAGCGGCAAAAGGCTGCTTCCAGTTTGTCGCTCTGTGAGCACTGCACCGCAAACGCACCTCTGTGCACACTTCACTGCGTCCTTCACTTCACTGGACTCATCTTTGACCCCAAGATTACTCACTCCATCAACTGCCTGCTCTCACACACATCAGCTGAAAACACACACACACACACACACACACACACACACACACACACTTCTCTGCCGCGATCCGTCCAGCTGCTGCGAGGAGGTGCAGGTTCACCTGGACGGTCAGTCTCATGGCAACGCAGAGAGAACATCCATTGTCTTTGGCGCTGGCGGCGGAGGACCGGTCTTCAGCAAACCCCAGTGCATGCTGGGGTTGTGTGGGCGGGAGCGCTGTGCACGTCCAGGCACGGATGACTCCTCCACATCAGATGGAGAAGATGGTGCGAAGCCCTCGAGCAGCACCTCAGAGCCAGCTCTCACCGGGACGCGGAGCCGGTGGAGGGCGGCCTGCTCGTAGTACCCGCTCCGGTCAGCGTAAGCTGCGGGCCTTGGACTCTGGAGAACGGGCGAGGCGGGTCTGGATTTAGAGATGCTCCTCAGATAGAAGAAGGCGACTCCGGTGTCCTTTTGGAGATGAAGGTTGAAAGAAAGCGTCCTGCCGGTGAACCACCGAGGTTCCTCACTCTGACACTGCAGCGGACGACACCGTCGTCCACAGCCGGGGCGGCTGTCATGAAGCTCTACCTCCATAGGGCTCCTCCAACCAGATAGCAGCGCTGAGGTCCACCCGTGAAGACACTGAACATGTCTTCAACACAGTCGTCTGCGTGCCGTTCGGGGCCTTTAAGGGAAAAGCAGATGGTCTGTGATTAGAGTGTGATGATAGAACAAGTGAGGCGTAATCCGGGGATGAAATGCAGGATCACTGACAAACTCCCAGCAGTGGCGTTTCATTTGTTAAAGCTTGTTACATCCAGTTTGTTTTTCATTACCGGGCCGCGTCAGAAGATGCGAGAGGCCACCGTCCCCGCGGACACCTCCGCGGGGACGGACACCTCCGCGGGGACGGACACCTCCGCGGGGACGGACACCTGTGGTCCAAGGCCGACGCGCACGCCGGAGAGCGGCGCGTGTGTTCACGGGTGTCCGTGTGTTGTGGAGCTGCGGTGTTTCGTCCCCACCGTTACTGTATGGTTGCATCATCCTCAGCAGGATTATGAAACGTGGAGAAACGAGCGGGGATGCGAGGCGCCGGTTAGACAAAGGAGGGGAGAAACACCTCCTCTGCGATTTGAGACGTATCGAACATGAGATGGAAATACGTCCGACTGCCCATCAAGAAATCCGCAGGGAAACGTGTCTCCGCTTCTCCGGTGTCGGCTCAGGGCGGCGAGGAGGTGCAGCAGGATCTGGGAGCGTCCTCCATCTCCGTCTTCATCTTGAGTCAAGAGCCGCTCAGGTGACAGGTGTGTCACAATGTCAGCGCCGCCGCTCGGATCGAGAAATCAGCTCTTTCACAGAGCACAGGATGTCTTCTGACACTTCCCGTTCCTCCGCCGCCGTCTCACGCGTCCTCACCTGAGCTGACGCTCCCGCACCTGCTCCCGTCTCTGGACGGCTCGCGACGGCCCGTCTGTCAGCGCAGGAGGAATTCAGAAAAGATGGTTCTTCATGACGGGGGACGGCGAGAGCCAGAAATACAGACATGAGGGAGGACAGAGACGCCGGCAGGAGCTGCCCGTCCGCCGCAGCTCGTCGTCACGAGGATTGTCCGGGGCGGCTCCGAGCTTGTCCTTCGGCTCCTGTCCGGACGGTCCAAGTCCGGTCCCACCGCCGAGCGTCTTTCCTCCGCCGCGGCTGAGCCTGCTGACCTCAGCGGTCCTGCGCCGTCCCTCCAGCGCGCCACGGCCGGCTGCCGTACTCTGGTGGAAGGTCTCGAGGAGCCCACAGCACACATGAACGTCCTCGGTGTCCTCAGGGAGGACGTCCTGCTCTGAGCCTTCCTGTAGAGGACTTCTGTGTCTCCAGTTTATTGTTAATGGGACGAGTACCAGATGGTGATTGGTAGAGGTTCCTTCCTCCTGCGGTTCCTCCTGAAGTCCAACACCACCTCCATGCTGTTGGCGATGCTGAGTTGAAGGTGGTTCTGGTTGCTCCGCTCGTCTTCGTTGATGCTTCTGAATGTTTTCGGGGCGCTGGGGCAGGATGGACGTTGGCGGAGAAAGCAGAGGTGAGAGCGTGTGAAGATCTGGGGATGCCCAGGTCCGCCCTCGGACCTGCTGAAGAACGGCTTTCCCTCGGCCTTCCGTCCTCCTCATCTCACTCCAGAGCTCTTTTGTGTAGCTTTGCTCCATCTTGGCCATCAGCTGCCTCTGGACCTGAGGTTCTGGTGGTTCTGGTTCTGGAGGAAATGAATCCAACAGAAAACACATGAAGATTTGCAGGATTCAATTGATTTCATTGACAAACTTTCCAGCAACGCCTTCTTCACGTTTTACATCTGCTCCTATCTGGCCTTTGTCTTCACCAGGTGGAAAAACCCAAAGTCCTCTGCTCCTTTCTCCTCCTCCTCCTCCTCCTCCTTTCTTCTCCTCCTCCTCCTCTCTGCATGTTACCATAACCCTCCCCTCGAGTCCACTTCCTGCCCCCAACTGTGATTCTCCTCCTCACTCTTCCTCTTGGTATTACTCTGGTGAAGATCTCCAGGTCTTCTTCCTGGGCTGGAAATAATCCTGGTGTCTTGTGATGTTTCTGAGTCGTGAGGAAGAGGAGGGACGGCTTCCACTGTGTGTGTTTCTCAGATGCAGAGGTGCAGAGGTTAGGAATGTGCAGATATGATCTGTCCAACATGACAAGTTAGCTTCACTCTTCACACACACACACACACACACACTAACACACACACATACGAACACACACGAACACACACTAATACACACACATACACATAAACACACAAACACACACACACACACACACACACACACACACACACTGTGCAGAAACTGTGCTCTTATTGGGGCCCTTCAGACCTTAGCATGTTGGCAGTCATCACAAATTGTGTGTGTGTGTGTGTGTGTGTGTGTGTGTGTGGAGAGGCTGTGAGTCATCACAGAGACCTACCATCCATGAAGGCATTAGCCCGGCTGGATCGGGGTTGCCTCAGATGTGTGTGTCAGTGCAGCTGACGGGGAAACCATGGCCACCACAGGTGCAGGTGCAGTCGTACATCAACGTAACAAGTACAAGTGCAACTCTCACCTCTTCACCTGAGAAGGCCGTCCATTCTTTCTGTCAGCCTGGAGACACGTTGGGAGTGGAGGGGAACCAGGAGCGTGGAAGAAGGCAGGAGATCCGGAGCTCCTCCTACAGACGGGAATTATCCGGCAAACGTCTGTATATTTCTTCTCTTCCTTTCCTTTGGGCTCTTCCCTCCAGGGTCTCCACAGCGTATCCACCTCCTCCATCTCACCCTGTTCTCTGGATCCTCTTCTCTCACACCTCCGTACTTCCTGTCCTCAGCGTGTAGATACAGACACGAATGTGTTCAGGTGCTCCAAAGTGTCTCCTTCTCGGGCATCTTTCCGCTCGCTGCTTTCTGCAGCGCTCCGTCTGTTTGCCGTGAACCTAAGGCGGTGTGTGTGTGAGTGTGTGTGAGTGTGTGTGTGTGTGTGTGTGGTGAGTGAGTGGCTGCCCACCTGTTACATAATGCTCCCATGTCCAGTCACCGTGGGCTTGCAGAAGAACCCCTCTGCTCCCAGGCCTCAGCGGGAGGCGCTGCTTCCCCTGACAGTCGGCTCAGGTGTGTCATGAACCGCCTGTTCCGATGCAACAGGTGTGTTTGCACCCAACATGCATGATTGGAACATTCAATTGAACACACACACACACACTCACACTCTCACACACTCACACACACACATACACATACACACACACACACACACACACACACACACACACACACACACACACTCGTGCACGGTGATACTGGCTGCATATCATACATCGCTACAGTTCCTCCTGCTCCCGCCCTCCCTCCTCTCACTCGCCTGCTCATTAGTTTCCATGGCAACAGAGTGTTGCTGAGCTTGTCGTCAGGCTGCCCACTCAGACCGCAAAGCTCTGAAACACACACACACACACACACACTCATTCACCCAAATACACTCTCTAATGGACGCAAATATTGCAGTTGCGTTGGGTAACAGACACACACACACACACACACACACACACACACATAGTTTGATGTTTTCTTTTGCAGCTTTTACACATGCATGTCTGTGAGGACCGTGTGAGGAGGTCCGGCCCCTGGGTGTGAAGGTCAGGACGTCCTGGCCGCTCTCCTCTGGGTGACACGTTTCTCCACGGCACCCGCGGAGTCGGACCTGTTCGAAGGTCGGGCTCGGAGCAGAACCCGGCCCCGGCAGGAGGCCGCCGCCTTCCCCGGGACGCCGCGCAGCTCCCGGGAGGCGGAGGGAGGAGACACATCTCCGTCAGATCTGTGTGTGTGAGGCGGCCGGCCCACTCAGGGCACTGCAGAGACAAAGGCAGAAACAGAAATACCAAAGTAGGTTACAGCAAAGCATTATGGGATGGCAGGATACCCCCTGGGCTTCTGCAAGACACTCTTCTTTCTCCCTCTCGCTGCTTTCTTTCTTCCTGCCATCCCTTCTTTCCTTCCCCATACATGCTTCCTCCTGATCCATTTAGATGGTTTGCATTTTTCTCCTCCCAGATTTCATCTCCATCTCCTGCCTCCATGCATGACGTGGAGCCGTGTGTGTGTGTGTGTGAGTGTGTGTGTGTGTGTGTGTGTGTGTGTGTGTGTGTGTGTGTGTGTGTGTGTGTGCGTGCT
>CAAKHD010013338.1:16289-29222 GCA_901007705.1 Fistularia tabacaria | reverse complement strand
CCGGGCGCCCTTTTGCCCCCCCCCCCCCCCCCCCAACGGCGTGGGGGGGGGCTTCCACGGCGGCAGGAACACATAAATCAAGGCTGCAGCCCCCGAGAGCCCTCGCTCCCAGGGGTCGCTACAGGTCGAGGGGTCACCTCACAGGAGGTCAGCCTGAGCAAGGCCAAAGCGCCGCCTATGTGTGTGTGTGTGTGTGTGTGTGTGTGTGTGTGTGTGTGTGTGTGTGTGTGTGTGTGTGTGTGTGTGTGTGTGTGTGTGTGTGTGTGTGTGTGTGTGTGTGTGTGTGTGTGTGTGTGCCCATCTTTACAAACTCGTCCAGTAGCTTCCAAACTTCAGGTAGCTTCATGCAGATCGTCAGTAGGGGTTTCTTGTCTTTCCCCTTGACGTCAGAGTCTGGTTTTTAGGGTTATTTTGATTTTATAGCATTTATACGGCTTTTTAACATAATTTCTTGCTTTTTGGAAAACGTGTGCTGGTTGTGTGTAATGTCTGCTGTTCTGAGGCTCATCGTGCTGCTGGCGTGGGGATCTCAGGGCTCCGTGTGTGAATGCACATAGATGCTCCTGCTGATCTTTGAAATCTGGTTCCTGACCCTTGAAAGCTGCTGTTGGAGGAACAGAGCTTGGAGTGAAGAGTCCAGTTTCTACTGTCGAAAGTAGGAATTCTATCGGATGCCTTGTCATCGACCCCCGTACACTCACTGTGTCTCATCGCTTTTATGGTGTTTGAATTTAACCCGTAGCTTAGATTGATGCTTTGTTTGCTGGCTTAGAGAGCAGGACGTAAATTATTATTATTTATTCCCGTGTAGGCTTCATTGTCCTTTGGTTCTTGTGCATGTTGACACCAAAGGTGTGGAAGGGTAAACCTTCAGCCCAAGTGCCAGTGGATCAGCTGTCCCCTCCTGACGGCATCAGAAGATTTTTGACTGAAACTTCTTACTTTCCATGACACCTGCTCTGAACTGAAACCCCCCTCCTTTTGCTTAGATGAAGTTTATAGAGTTGATACAGGTTATCGAGTTTGTAGAGTTGATACAGGTTATACAGTTTTTTTCAGTTTATAGGAGGGGGGCATCCACCTCCCTCATTCCTGAGAATCACAGTAAACACTGGTTGAGAGAGAGCTGTGGATGGATGGATTAATGGATGGAAGGAGGGAGGGATGACAACATAAAAAAAGGCTCCACCCGCGTCCAAACAGGAGGTGAATATTCCATCTTCTGAACCTGACTACTGCCGGAGGCAGCAGGAGGAGGATGAACACATGGTGCTCTAACTTTGTTAGCTGTTCTGGGCTGCAGCTCATCTGGAGGAGGAGGGATTATTACCATCATCTCCAAAAGGAAGGAGAATCTGCCGCTCTTCTAGAATCGCAGACGGACCCCACTAGGCGCCTGATGAAATGCCGTCTAATGTGATCTCCTAATGATGTCATAGATTGGGGGCCTTAGTACTGAATACATGATCATATGACTTGATCATGTCTTCAAAGCAAAGCTGAAGGCCAACCTGATCACTGGTGCTTCAGAGTCGGAGCTTTCTCTTTGAGATTTCATAGTTTGATTGTAAACTTGTCTTTTTCCCCTCCTGGCGGCAAGGTGGTACAGTGGTTAGAGCCTCCTCCACACAGCGAGAAGGTCCCTGGTTGGATTCCCATCGGGGGCCTTTCTGTGTGGAGTGTCCATGTTGTGCATTTGTCTGTGTGGGGTTTGTCCTGGTTCTCCGGGTTCCTCCCACAGTCCAAAAGTATACAGGGGGTTCGTTGGAAATGTCCCCGACTGCCCTATGGGAGGAATAAATGACTGAAGGGAGAGATTTTCTCTTTCATGGCGTCCTTATCCAATTTATTCTCGTTCGTTGTGCACTTAGATGTGAGGGACTTTATCCAGATGTATTTCACTGGCTGAAATACTCGGGTTGACTGTAGATAGGGTTGAAGACAAGCCGAGGGAATCGACCCAGACGCGGACGTGGACCTGGACCTGGAACTGGACTCGGACCTGGCCTCTGTCTCCGTCCAAAGGTCAAAATCATATGTTTTCACTGTGAACGTCAGCAGCTCCTCGTTCTCGTCCAGAAAAGAGAGGGGAAGAACCCGATCTCCGGCGAGTCCCTAGAGCCTGCAGATTTGTTTCATAAAGGTTATATGAGGCAGCAGCTCCAAGCCCCCCCCACCCCCACACACACACCTACAATGACCTATTAAATCCACCAAAGAGACGCCACTCCGTAGAGGCAGTAAGACAACAAAACAGAGCAGCCCCATTGTGTGAGGGTCAATCCATGACAGCGGTCGAGGGGGGGTTTATTCACGAACCCTAACCCTAAATTCCTTGGTAACGTGTGGATGATTTGGGCGGCACAGTGGCGCAGTGGTTTGTGCTTCCGTCTCCCAGCATGAAGGAAACTGGTTGGATTCCCTCAGGGACCCTTTCTGTGTGTTCTCCCTGTGTCTGCATGGGGTTCCTCCAGCTTCTCCAGTTTCCTCCAACTGTCCCAAAACATGCAGAAGGTTCATTGGAAGCAACTGAGAAAATCACCCTTTTGTGTGAATCAGAGTGACTTGTTGCTTGTCTCCATACGTGGCCCTTTGATTGACTGGAACCCCGCCTCTCGCCCAGTGAAGAACTGGGACCGGCTCCAGAGCCCCGCGACCCCACGTGTAGAATCAGCGGTAGAAAATGGATGAATGAAAGATGTGGATGATGCAGCTTCAAAAAGACTGATTCCCGTTAAAACTTCCACCTGTGTCCTTAACAAATAGGGAGTGACACTTTGATTACTTTTCAGATATTTCAATGATTTTATAATTTCCTCTCTCTTTGGGAGAGGGGTTTTACCAATTCAACATTTTTTTAACTCACATCTTTTAAGTAATTCAAACATCTACTTGTTGACTTTTATTCAAACGTATTGGTATAATTTTTCAAGGAAAATGTTTTTTGTAGTTTTTTAAGGTAAATTTGTATTTATAATCCTTCCACACTTTTGTTTCCACATCCCTGTGGTTTCTGCCCTGCAGAGAAGCCTTCAACTGCTAGCGAAAGCGAAGAACCTGCAATGAAGACATGTGTGTGTTTTTGTGTGGTTGTGTGAAAGCTGAGTGGGGCAGGAGTATGGATTGGCAGCCGTCATGTTTGTAGCTCCTCGTGCCTCTTTCTAGAGAATGTCTGAGCAGATGAACTGTCAGGTGTGTGGGACCAGGATGAAATCCTGATTCTCTCACTTCTCTTCATCAAGACGAGGAGGAGGAGGAGGCTGGGAATGGACCTTCAGTTCTCAATGTCAGCACAATGAAAGCCGGCTGCTGAGGGTCATTTCCTTATCAGGACCTAAACAGAGCAGAAAGGTTCTGCAGGCACGATGTGTCTCCAAAGCAAATATAGCAATTCCAGTGGATTCCAAGATTCAACCCCACAAACACAGGAAAATGTCGGATGTGTTCAAACTGGAGTTTCGTATTTCTACATCAGAATTTTTACATTCAAACAGACGATTTTCTGGAGTAAATTAGAATTCCAAGACAAATAATGACTTAAAGATGGACAAGGAACATACCCTTAAAATACAATTTTAATGTTATCATTCAAAAATAAGCAATTAATGACTGTTGCTATATTTAAACGACATTTTTGGCTTATTTTCATGTTTACAGAATGATTTACTAAGTTTTATTTTATGCTCATTTTTGGCCTGTGTGATACAATTTTTATGTCATTTACAGATGATTACCTCTTGAGGCATTTCCTCTGAACTTCATCAATGATGCTCTAAATTTAGAAGAAAACATTAGTTATAACAGGATTTGCCTTTAAAAAGGAAGGTCTCAGATTATTTTATTGTCAAAATATTTATGAATCGAGTACCATGGGACTTTGCCCGTCCCAGCTGAAGATGCTTCTGATCCCCCCCTCCCCTCTGCAGACAGTCCCATGGGCTACAGCAGGAGGAAGCCGGCAAAGTGGAGATGTTCAGGAAGAGGCCTCCTCCAGTCAGTATACCTCCTGGGATCCTCACTGGCCTTGAGGCCCACCATGGTTGTGCAGTGGTTCCTAGAAAGCTGCTCTATTTGAAAAGGAAATATCTGAGATATGTTTTCCGCTTGGATTTGTTATGCTGCTCCAGTGATAGCAGCTCCGACCGAGTCACTACAACCCAATCATCTGCCGCATGTAGAACAACACCCTGAAGTGGCATTAGCTTCCTCCGCTTACATCACTCAATGGCTTTCAGCACGAACTGGATGATTGTTAGGAGAAGTGAAGGTGGTTGTTGTTGTGCTTCAATGACTGGTTGAGGTTGCCCGCTGGGCATGGCAAGAATAACAGCGGTCCAGTGTGTCTAGGATAAGTGCATCCTTCCATCAATCCATCGTCTACCGTTTATCCTGCTCAGGGTGGCAGGAATGCTGGAGGGTGAGGGTTATAGTTAGGGTATGGTTGGGGTTAGGGCGAGAGGCGGGTTCACCCTGGACTGGCCGTCCCTCAGTTGCAGGCCTGTAATAGACAACCATTCACTCTCTCTCATTCGCACATCTGGGCAATTTCAGGATAAATCAATATATCTCAATAATTTGCCATCTTATGTCCACCATCTGTGCAAGGGAGCGAACCTAGTCTGACATCTCTTATCTCAAGCTCTGCTCTCAGGAACTGTGTGCACGGACAGAGGGTGGAGAGGAGCGAGGGAGCAACACACAAACCTTGTCCTGAATCCTTTTTTTTTTACCAGAGCTCTAAACGCCAGTCAGAGTTAATGATGGAGATGATGTCTGACGCTGAGGCGTCTTTGAACAGGAGCGCTGTACTCGTCTGAGGCTGGCCTGCTTCAGCCCTCACCCAAGTTTCATCTTGGGCCCCTAGGAGTGTCCAGATGTTATCAGATGTTCTCAGACCACAGACATGTCAGCATATCAGCCCATCTGGGAGCAGATCTTCCCCCTCCTTGGCCTTGGTGCATACTTACAATTCCACCTTCGGCCACCAGAGACACTCTCACCCTGGCCTCTCAGCCCTGGGTGCCAGGGCTGAAGGCGAGGTTCTCCTGTGACATAATCAGAGACACCTCCGGTGAAAGATCAGGATGCTGCGGGTTCGACCCCATGGTGGCCAAGATGTGAGTGTGTGCATGTCCTTTTCCTCCTCACGTGGGAGTCCTGCTTAAGTTATGTCAATGCCACCCACTGTCATTGAGCCCGAGAGCCGCCGTGGATGCCATATTGCACGGGAACCGTTTGAAGATCTGAAGCCTTGAATGAATTCCCCCTTTGATGCTCAGGGAAACAAGTCACCGGCATGAAAATCGAACACTCTTCCAGCGGTCCAGTAGATCACCATCTCGCCTTCTTCTGTCCTCAACAAGAGAGTTTACCTTCATCTCTAACATCCCCGCCTCGGCTGGAGACACTGATCAATGGCCCGGTGCCGCTTACACTTCCATCTTCATTTGACCTCCACGCTTTACTGTGTTATCACCATTGTTTTCCAGGGAATGAGATCAGTGTGTGTCTGTGTGTGTTCACAACGTAGAAAAACGTCCAGTTAACTCATCATCACCATCATCACCACCATCATCCTCATCCTCATCATCATCATCATCATCATCATCATCATCATCATCATCATCATCATCATCATCAAATGCAGTCATCCGCTGTAAGTGATGATGACTTCTCTCCTGAATGGCACCCTTGGGCACGGCAAACACCTGAAAGGATTATGCACTTTGGCCGTTCTTCTTTTTATGAGTGCATGTGTGTCTCGCTTGCAGAAGTGTAAGTGGAGACACGGCACATGTCCATCCACTTTGGTGGAGACTGTGTGAAGATCGGAATCGGAGTGAGGTTGTATGTATTGACTCTTCATCGGTGATGAAAAGGTTTGTTGTGGGACTGTGAGTCCAACGGCAGAACCTGCAGCTGCCCTTCTCTCAATGCTGGAGCTTCATGGTTTCAGACCCCACTGCATCTCTGTGCAAGTTGGGCCTTCTATCACCCCTGTAGCTGTCGAACACAAACAATGGAAGTGCATGTAGGCCTCAGGACTTCTTCTGGAGTCATTTTAGGGGCTGGTTCCTCTGCTGGACCTGAAGATGTGAGGGACCTGGGTCCGGAGTCGGAGGCAGGGCCTCCATTCTTTTCTGTGTCACACAATGCAAAAATAGTGGAGGTTGGTTCTGGGTTCTAGGTCCTGGGATCTATCCTCTCACAAGCACTTGTACAAACAGAATTCTGGTCTGCTGTGGAATCGCAGAGGACAAAGACCTGAAGCAACCTTTTCCTCATCAGAGACGTGGAACTCTGGTCTGTTTGATGGCCGGCGTCCATGTTTGGTGCCTGGTTCTGAGAAAACTCTGGTTCTTCAGAGCCTTAAACCAGCTGAGTACCGGGCCCTGAATGCACCGACCTGACCTTCAGTTAGATTAGATTAGAGAGGAATGTCGAGAGACAGACATATGGTAGAGGTTTCCTCTTGAAGGGTCTGCATATCCAGAGATCTGGTAAAGATTGACTATTGAAGGGTCTGCAGATCCAGATTCTGCTCTGGTATAACCACCACAGCAGTAATCTCTTAATCTATGAGAGGATGTCTGTCTTGACAAAGCAGCTGATCTGAGATGATCAGTGTGTCAGGGAGGAAGAAAAGTCCTGTGGATAGAGTCTGACCTAAAACTACAAGTTTTTCTTCCATGCAGTGACCCCCCTCCTCCCCCACAGCTTCCCCTTCCTCCTTCACCCTCACACACTCACACACAACCCCACCTGACGCATCAACAGAAAGGTCAAAAAAAGAAGAAGGACATCTTCTTCTGCACCAAGGTGGAGTAAAGACCTCAAAGGCAGTGAACATCAAGCTGCCTGGCAGCTATTACGGAGGAAGAGCAGGGAGAGGTGTCTTCAAGTGAGTCTGTGGTTTGCAGCTAAGACAAAGGTATCAGCAGCAGAAGGCCTTCAGGATGCAGGGCAAAAACAGGAATCTGCAGCATCTCTCTGTATGATGTCCCTTCTCAGCCTGTGTTTGGGGGGCCTATCTAACCCTTCAGCCAAAACTATAGTGGACATTCTTACCTGAGTTTGATTCCTGCACTCTGACTATTTGTACTTTTTACGATATTTGATAGAATATCATTCAGTGATACCTCTCATGGGGGCGAGCAGTGATAGACGCCCTCATAGTTTTTGTTGCGTCTGTTTGTGTTGTTTGTGCGTGCAGAGGAGGAGAGACGGGTCAGAGCGAATGACCGAGAATACAACGAAAAGTTTCAGTATGCGGTAAGGACTTCCCCACCAACCCCACCCCTGCCCCAACTTCCCCCAGTGTTTGACCAGTGAATGTGACCCCCTTTTTATTTTCCTTCATACAAAACAAAACAGAGTAACTGCATCGTGACCTCTAAGTACAACCTGCTGACCTTCCTGCCCATCAACCTGTTTGAGCAGTTCCAGGAGGTGGCCAATACCTACTTCCTCTTCCTGCTCATCTTGCAGGTGAGTGGACTTTACAGAGGGAGGTGTGTGTGTGTGTGTGTGTGTGTGTGTGTGTGTGTGTGTGTGTGTGTGTGTGTGTGTGTGTGTGTGTGTGTGTGTGTGTGTGTGTGTGTGTGGTTGTGCGCGCCACCTGTGTTTGAACTGATATGTTCCTATGAGATGAACCTGAATGTGGAGCTGCCAATTAGCATGTATCTGCCTGAGGATAGTGGGCTCTGAACAAGTCAGACCTGCAACTCCATCTGCGACCAACTTGTGATGCTAGGAAGCTTCAGTGTGGCTGCAGGGTTTGGGCCAAATATGACAGACATCTTCGAGAGGGCGTCTACCTTCAGACACGGTTGATGTTCTACCCTCTCAGGTCTTGCTGAGGCCAGATTTCGGGGAGAATTAAAAATGCAAAGAAGTTATAGTCCAGGCTGTCAGGAGGCCTCATATGCAGCGTGAAGTGTCTGTTACACAAAGAACTGTATTGATGGTTTTCAGTGATATGGAATATTTACGAGGACCCGGTCACGGTGCATGAATCTCATCTCATCTTCTGGTGGTTTGAAGTCCCGCTGTCCTGACCAGAAGGTTGACCCTCTCTTTGTCCTCCTCCAGCTGATACCTCAGATCTCCTCCCTCTCCTGGTCCACCACCATTGTGCCTCTCGCCCTGGTGCTGTGTGTCACCGCCGTCAAGGACGCCACGGATGACTATGTGAGTGTCTTTGTAACGTTCTGCTGCTGCCTCCTCTCCTTGCCTCTGTTTCAGGTAATCAGAGTGATGAGGGTGGACATGGAAACATCTCGACCAGTGTGACATAGAAGGACAGGTCCCACGACTAGCTTCAGTCCGATATCCTGACCTGATCAGATGAAAAAGGCTCATCAGTGGTTTTATGAAATTTAAAATCATGTACCAGTGTACATGATAATGATGATGATATCCATCAACAAGCAGAGGTCTCTATTTTGGATGTTTTTGATGGAGAAAAATTATCAAAGTGGTGTTATATATTTATTTATTTATTTAGTTAGTTAGTTAGTTAGTTTTATCAGCAATTTTTAGTTTGTATGAGGATGCATCAATATTGACTATGAGTACACTTTATTTACTAAAAATTATTTTATCTTGCAACAATTGATTTTTTTAAATGTGTGTGTGTGTCTGTGTGTGGTTGATACAGGCATCTTTTTAAATTAATATGCAGCTGTATGAATGAAACCTCTCTTTTGGGTAGACATGAGTTTGACTGAGCCTTGTTTGAAGTTCATGTACTTTATTTTTTTGCGTATTTCAGGGCATATTATCCTCAAATTTTCCCAAATTGCTTGCTGATTTATTTACAATTTATTTTGCAACTTTGACATTATTTTGAAAGATACTGAAACCAGGTGAAAGAAAGGTTTTGTTTTTTTTCAACACATTTTAGAAAAAAATAGCAAGGCTGAAAGCCTGCCCAACCCGAGGGCAAACCTGGACCTGAAAGGGTTCAGTGGCCGTTCACCTGAAGCTCACAATTGTCTCTGTCTCTCACAGTTCCGACACAAGAGTGACAAACAAGTGAACAACCGACAGTCTCAGGTCCTCATCTGTGGCTTGTACGTTTGCCGTCCGGCGATAACAAACTTAGTAACCGACGCTCTTCGTCGGTCCTCACCTCTTCCTCTGCTCTCACCGGCTCAGGCTGCGCAGCGAGAAGTGGATGAACGTCAGAGTGGGAGACATCATAAAGCTGGAGAACAAGTAGTTTGTGGCAGTGAGTGCTGGCGTCAGTGCAGACACACACACACACACACACACACACACACACACACACACACACACAGGGATGCAAACATCAACTCAGCTGAGGTGGTGGTCCAGCCAGTCCTGTGTCTGTCTTCCAGGCTGACCCTCTCCTGCTGTCAAGCAGCGAACCTCACGGACTCTGTTATATCGAGACGGCCGAGTTGGACGGGTCAGAAAACACACACAGTCCGCACAGACAGCTATGATCACGTAGAAACCCATATCTTACCTTGCAGAGAGACCAATATGAAGGTGCGTCAGTCCGTCTCCGTGACATCTGAACTCGGAAACCACAACAACAACTTGGCATTGTTCAACGGTGAGTCAGAGGTCAGACACACAAGAGACTTATAGGACACGTCTCGTTCGACAACTTATTTATCACAAAATTGATGTGGTATCCGTATATGACTTTCAGGCATCCGCTTCGTTTATACCCTCATTCAGGTAACATAACAAAAACAACAAAAGGTGGGATCTGCATGTGTGAAGCGTAAATAAGCTGTATTTAACTCTTAGTTTGGACAATATGGAAGTGAAACTAGATTCTTGTCATAAAAACAAGCATTTGTATGTATACCGGATTTGATGTGTGTATGTATGTTACACACACACACACACCTGTGCACGTTCTGTGAATAACATTAGCCTTCCACCTAAGCGAGTTTCAAACGTCAGTCACTCCCACACACACAAACACTGTCTCTATCTTTCTGTGTCTCTCGCTCTTCACCTGCACTGAGAAAAGCATTATTGTGGCAAATGAGTCTGCACTTTCCTCCGTATCAACTTACAGCTGGTGTGTGTTTCAGCACCTGTGATGCAGGTTAAAGTTTGACACCGGGATCAGATCACCGGTATCAGCAATGAGATTGCTCAGTCTCTGTTTTTCACACACCGTATCAAAAATGTGTGTGCGTTGCTGCACATTTGGCTGACCCCTCATCCTGTCTCATGTGAAGGTGAAGTGGTGTGTGGGCCGCCAAACAACAAGCTGGATCGTTTCTGTGGGACTTTGCACTGGAGAGACAAGATATACCCCTTGACCAACCAGAACATGCTCCTGCGAGGTTGTGTCCTACGCAACACCGAGACACGGACACGAAGCTAATGCAGAACAGTGGTCGCACCAAGTTCAAGCGCACCAACATCGATCGTCTGATGAACACTCTGGTCCTCTGGGTAGGACACCTCAAACCCCTCAGCCATTTCAGACAGGAGCTCAGAGCTTCGCAAATATCGTATTCTGCCCGAGTGGGGATCAGCTCCCCTACTGAGGCAGAGTGTCACACGTCACGTTGTTTATTCGTGCAGCCGTGGAGGGGACTCAAACCACCATTCAGTTTACAACCCCAGAGATGAAACACTGAATGCGGTACGTCTGGTTCTTTAAATGGCAGTTTCAAATTCAAACAGAGGTTCAAATCCATATGCAGAATGTTGCACAGAACACTTTTCTCCCCCTCTGCTGTACAATAAGCTAGTGTGGCAAGAAGCCAATGGTTTCTGCAGGCATGGGCTACTTCTTCTGCTAATATTGGCTTCTATGACCTTTGGAATGTAATTTGCATGTTAGCGTGCATTTCTGTGCTCAAGCAGTTTTTTTTATTTTATTTAAGATGCACATTAGCCTTTCATTTAGAATCAGCATTAGAGTCACCGTAAACATATACATTTATCTATATATTGCACATACAGTGGACTGAGTATTGACAGTTACTGCACAGTGCTGTATTTAATGTTCAAGTGTTCAAGGTTGTGTGGAATTTAATGCAATGACAGCTCTGGAGTAAAATCCGATTTTCAGTCTGTTTGTTTTTGCTTTGATAGTTCTAAAACACCTCCCTATGGGCAACAGTTGAAGCAGGTGGTGACCAGGGTGCGATGGGTCTCTGAGGATTCCCTTGGCTCTCCTGAGGCACCGTGTGTTATAGATGTCCTCCAGAGAGGGAAAAGGACAAGCAATAACTTTTAAGGCGGTGTTATCTATCCTCTGATGTGCCTCTGCTGCTGTGCAGCTGGCGAACCACAGGGAGACACAACAGCCCAGGATAGGCTCCACAGTGCGGAGGTAAAAGGACACCAACAGCTTCTCTGTAAGGTTGTTCTTCCTGAGTCTCCTCAGGTAATTCAGTCTCTGTTGTGCCTTTTTCAGCAGTGCTGTGGTGGTAATTGTCCAGATCAGGCCCTCCTTAATACGAGTGCCCAGGAACCTGCAGTCTGGTGCCCTCTCCACCCAGTCTCCATTGATGATAATGGACTCAATGTCCAATTTCCTCTACCTCCACTCAACTATCAGCTCCTTCATCTTGGAAATGTTGGATGAGATTCTCGAGCACCATGCTGACAGTCTGTCCACCTCTTCCCTGTAAGCCGTCGCATCTCCTCCTGAGATGAGTCCTGCTACGGCGGTGTAATCCACAAACTTGACGATGGCGTTGTTTGGGGGATGGTGGGTGCTGTCGCAGGTATAGAGTGTGTCGAGGAGGGGGCTCAGCAAACTGCCCTTTGGGGAGTCGATGCTGATGCTGAGAGCTGAGGAGAGATATAGTCCTACTCTCATCCTATGGGAGCGCTCTGTCAGGACGTTATAGCTTCAGGTAAAGATGTGCTATGAAAAACCCAAATCCATCAGTTTGGTGACCAGTCTGCTGGGTATGATGGGATTAAAAGCAGAACAAAAGTTCATGAATAGCAGCCTGGCGCAGCTTCCTTGATGTTGGGTCGGGGTTAGGGTTAGTGGGTGGGTGTGGTGTGGTGTCAAGGGCTGTAGCGAGGCCAACTTTTGTAGATCTACCTGCCCTTTACGCAAACTAGTGGGGATCATAGGCGGATGGCAGGTTCGGCATGATGTGACACCTAACCAGCTTCTCAAAACACTTTGTGATAATGGATGTAAGAGCCACTGGCCTGTAGTCATATGTTGGCGAATTCTGCTGCCAGCTGGTCAGCACAGTCTCTCAGAACCCTCCCACTCACAAGGTCCACTCCAGCAGCTTTGTGGGGCTTCACTGTTTGCAGCATACGCTTTCCCTCGTGTGCCAGTGCTGTGAGGGCGTGGTTGCCGAAGGCTGGCGCGTGTGTCCTTTCTGCCGCAGGTTTTGAGCTCTCGGCCACTGCGGCGTCGCCGTGGCCTACAGTAAGGTTGCTAAACGTGTATGCTTTGGACCCCTTGCCCCACCTGCTGTATGCTGTTACTGCTGAACTGTTCCTCAATGCTCCTCTTGTATGATGACTTGGCCCATTTGATGCCTCTCCTCAGGTAGGGTCTGGCAGCCCTGTACTGAGCTTCATCCCCAGATCTGAAGGCACATTTCCTCTCTCAGGAGCACTTTGACCTCTTTGGTTATCCACGGTTTCATCATTCATGGTTTGGATATAAACAAATTTGCCTGTCCATTGCGATGTTGGCAACAGTGTTTGATGTAACGCAGCACAGTTGAAGTGTACTCTTCCAGATCCTGGTCTTGAAAAAATGTCCTAGTTGGTGTTTTCAAAACAGTCCTGCAGCTGCTTAGAAGAACCATCGGGCTAAAGTTTTACAGTTTTTGTCATGAAGGGGGAGGGGGGGGGGGGGTCTTAATGATGTTGTATGAAAGTATCAATAGAAGGGACATGTAATCAAATAGGCATAGATGGGGTTTTTGTATGGCCCTGTAGCCGTACTTG
>CAAKHD010013338.1:1916-14320 GCA_901007705.1 Fistularia tabacaria | reverse complement strand
GACCCCCCCCAAAAATGTAAAAAAACACCTGGTCAGGACACGGGCCCCCTAAACCCTAAAACCCCCCCCCCCCCCCCCTGCGCAGAGGCTGGACTTCACCTGTTTCAACCCCCTGGCAGACCCCGACTTCTGTTTCTATGACAACATCCCGCTGGAGTCAGTGAAAGTGAGGGATCCGCACACTCAGGAGTTCTTCCGCCTGCTGTCCCTCTGTCACACGGTGATGAGCAAGGAGAGGAGCAAGGGTGAGGAAGAGGAGAGTGAGGTGGCAGCACATGTGAATCGCCTCTCATCTCCACCGCGGTCTGTGGGTCCAGGAGAGCTGGTTTATAAGGCCCAGTCGCCAGACCAAGGCGCCCTCGTGACCGCAGTGAGAAACTTCGGGTTCGTGTTTTGCTCCCGGACCCCCGGGACCATCACCATCATCGAGATGGGCCGGCCGGTGACCTACCCTCTGCTCGCCATCCTGGACTTCAACAACATAAGCAAGAGGATGTCCGTCATCGGTGAGCAGCTCCTTTAGTGAAGGCAATGAGTTGCAACGTGGAGGAGAAACCGGACAGTTACCAGCTGATACAGATTAACTTTTAGAAATGAAAAATGAATCTTTTGATACTTTAAACAAAAACCCAAATGGAAATGTATATAATTTCATCCTGCACATTTAACAAGGTTTTTCTGACAGTAATTGAAAAAAGTACTCTGCTCATTCCATCCAATTGACTCACATTATTATTGTTAAAATTATTATTATTGTCATCATCATCATTATATTTATCGTTATAATTATTTACTACTACTATTGTTATCCTTATTATTATCACCATCATTATAATTATTGTCATGATTAATATTTATTTCTTCACTGGAGTCTCTGTGCCAGTAAACATTTTGCGCATCTCTAAAAAGATGCTCCTTACTTCCATCTCAGTCACTGTCAAACTCCCATGGATGCACGACTCTTGTTAGGCTTGTAAATTGAGTGCATGGGGCATGTGGGTGTGTGGGGGCGGGGGGTTGTACGTTTCATACTGATTCTGGCTCACAGTTGTTTGTTCCAGGGGGTTTAGTGTCTCCAAAAAACACTCTGTCCTCAAATGTAAAGCATTAAGAGAACCAGGTCTTTCCAGACTCATCTGGAAAACCCTCAGCACGCTGATCCTGTGTGTTTTATTTTGGAGACAAAACCAAGACACGTCCCCTGCAGTGGGTTGCTTCCTCCCGCCATCAGACTCGAGCCATTTCTGAAGAAGGAGGTGGAACACCACAACTCGACAGGAAGCAAAGCAGAAGGGTGACATGATTAAGGAAAATGAACCGTTCACAACCAAAACTAGCCACTGAGCGTGGCTAGGAAAGAACAGATGCAGAAAGGTCGCAAAGACGGGCAGGAAGTTGAGCAGCAAAAATGAATGGGCCGCTCCTCTGCTCAAAGACACTTCCACTTGGGGGTGGGGGGTCCTCGCCAAGACCCAGAGGGCAGAAGTGAGCTTCTTGAAATCAGCTCTTCAGCTGAACGGTCAGTGTGCTTGTTGGATAAACCCCGTCACCACAACACACACACACAGTATGTGTCACTCTGTTATCTATTTTCAGTGCGGAACCCAGAGGGCAGTATCCGTTTGTACTGCAAAGGAGCTGACACCGTGCTGCTGGAGAGGCTCCACCCCTGCGGCCAGGAGCTGATCGACGCCACCTCTGACCACCTGAATGTCAGTAGACGCCAGTAGGGGGTGTGTGTTTGGGTGGGTGTTGCATGATACTGCCCCACCACTTAGGCTATTGGCAGCAGCATCACCAGAAACAAAGACAGGAGCAGCGTGGACGGAACGCGCCGTTTAAAATGCCTTATTTCCATCTTAACCCAGTTTTGAATTCTGCGACAGCGATTTTCTTCTTCACTCTTCCAGTCAGAAAGCATTCTAGAAAAGCCACGCAGACAAAGGTCATCATCTCTTGTTCTCATCCAGTCGCAGGAATACGCAGCAGACGGGCTGCGTTCACTGGCCCTGGCCTACAGGGACCTGTACGAGGACGAGTGGGAGACCTGGTCAGAAAGTCTCCGCTTTGCTGATTGTGGTGGCAGCAGCAGGGAGGACCTGCTCTTTGCAGCCTACGAACAGATAGAGCTTGACATGACGGTCAGTGTGCAAGTCTGCGCCCGTTGTTTCAGTCAGTCCCCTCACAGCAAAACCAGCTCTCCTTCCTTCCTGGGGATTTTTTTTGGCATGGTTTGGCCATCGTTACCTCAAACACTACCCAAAGTCACTTAAGCGTGTGTGTCTTTTTGTGTGAAGCTGCTGGGCGCCACTGCCATAGAGGATAAGCTGCAGGAAGGCGTGCCAGAGACCCTTACTGTCCTCTCACTGGCTAACATGAAGATCTGGGTTCTCACTGGAGACAAACAGGGTGAGACACAGGCAGAATATCCACAAATCCTCAACATGCTTTGTCTTGATGTGTATCCCAAGTTAACCCACAGGACATCTGCAGCGATGTTTGCACTTTACGTCCACAATGCATTTTATGGGAAAAAGGAGGAGAGAGCAAGAGAAAGGAAGAAGAGAGAGGGTCGTTTTTACGTTTGTTAAGTTTGGGATATTTTAATAAGAAATAAGTTTAAAAGATTCAGCCCGTCCCAGCGGAGGACCTTCAGTTCATGACATCCCCCATGTCCCAGAACCCGCTTTGAAATGTGCTCCACAAAGAATCTGCAAAGAGCGTCGAGTTCATGTCGGATGAAGAAGTAAAAGGTGGTCCTTACATTAGTTCTCCACTCATCCATGATCCTCTGGCTGCTTCTGCAGAGACGGCCGTGAACATCGGCTACTCCTGCAAGATGCTGACAGATGACATGACCGAGGTGTTTATCATCGGAGGAAACACGGTGCAGAGCGTCAGACAGGAGCTAAGGTCAGCCTGTCACACACACACACATACACACAAAGATGGCTCCAAACATTTGTAAGCTGTGTCCTACCTGTGAGGAAGTGGCCTCACTGAGCTTTAATGTTGAAACATAACAGAAAGGCCCGCATGCTGGTAAAGACCCAGAAGACGACACCTGTGTTCTTTTGTCATCGATTTTGAATCATGCCTAGATGTCGATCTGAATAGAGAAAAATAAATTATTGCATTAAGTTATTCCTCATGATGGGCAGCGGTTTCATCTTAAAGTGTATCAGTTGTAGTGTTGACCCCCGGGACTCTAGCACACCTCTGACTCAGTGACCCCGTGATCCCAGGGACCGCGAAAGAAACAAAATAGGCTCCCATCAGCCTTGCAGGTAAACCCCTGTTTCAAAGGGAATATGGCGCCTCCCTGTGGCAGAAACCAGTGCCAGTAGAAACAAGAGTTGACTTGGCTCTCAGTTGATGTGGTATCTGTTGTTTTGGTTTTATTTGTCAGATGACAAAATAAAACCTTGCACTGTTGCAGGTGAAATAAAAACAATAACAGAAAGACAAGCCCTCCAAAAAATAAAAAAACACAGTTTTCGTCTCCTCCCCACACCTGAATATTTCTCATATAAAATGAACAAACTGAATTCACTTCCTCCTGGGAGGGTCACCAGCGAGGTGGTGGCTGGAATGTGGAAATACAGGCAATTACATCAGAGTGGACGGGAACTCGGAGCACACAAACATCCGCCGGGCATTACGATGTCACTTCATTTACCAAGAGATTCAGGAAAATGTCTGCATGTTGTCAGCGGAGCCGACCTGACCCCTCCAGCAGGCTTCACACCTTCAAGCAGGTGGCATTGGAGTATTTGTTGCAGCAGCAAACGTCCGCATGAGCGGTTTCCCGACACGGAAAAAGAAAAGGTTATAAAACTAGTTTCTGTTCAAGAATGGTTAAGAGAGCTCTTCAGTTTTATTAAGACACTAAATTGTTGATTACCTTGATAAAGGCGTTTCCTTCACCTGTAACCTGGTACCTGCACCCGCAGATAAAGGCTGGTTGACCTTCTTCTGGCTGTACTTCTATCCCGATGGCTTTCTGTGCTGCAGGAGGGCCAGGGAGAGGATGGTGGCCTTGTCCCAAAGCGCTGATGGAGGGAAGGAGAGCTTGGGAGACGCTAACGGGCTCAGCCAGCGGACATATAGAGAGCAGTCGCCTCCCACCCCTGGCCTCATGGAGAACATATCCGGGGAGTTTGGTCTGATCATCAGCGGCCACAGTCTGGTATAAACAGCTCTGGTTTTCACTGCAAGCATAAGAAATAAACAGGGAGGGGCCACCTGCTGAGGAACACCGTCTCCATGCTTTTTAACAGGCCCACGCGCTGGAGGCCGACATGGAGACGCAGTTCCTGACGATGGCGTGCACATGCAAGGCTGTGATTTGTTGCCGGGTGACGCCACTGCAAAAAGCCCAGGTGGTGGAACTCATCAAGAAACACAAGAAGGCTGTCACTCTGGCCATCGGTGACGACGCCAACGATGTGGGCATGATCAAGAGTGAGTGAGTGGGGGTTGGGGGTTGGGGGTTGAGGAGGAAGTGTAACTAGACGAAAAGAAAGAGAGAAGTGGAGCTCCGTGGATGGCCGTGTCTACATCTGAGCAGTGGAAATTCTCAGTAGAAGTTTGGCGGCAGACGTTCTTTTCTTGACCTGCATGAGGTTTCCAGCAGCAGCGCGGGCGGTGCTGAAAGGGAGGTCAACTCAGGCTTGATGTCCACATTGTGTTCATCTGGCTGCATCCTCCAGTCTCCACGAGACTCCTAAACACACCACGGAGACCACAGTGGCGGCATTTACATTGGTGAAACTCACTAACCCGCACAGGTTGAGACACAACCTAAGTTCTAGTCACTTACCTGGTGCAGTGATGAACAGTATTTCACATACACACTAACACACCAGCGCGCGCACACGCACATCCATGTGCATGCACGCACACCCACACATGAAGATAGATATGATAATTCATAAATAATCCTGCGCTGCCATAGTGAGCAGGTGCTGGTCTTCACTAAACTAATGTTTTATTTGCCGTAGAGGAAACAGGCGCCCTCATGACCGAGGGAAGGAAGAAGGGAAAGCAGCAGAAGAGGATATTTAAAGACGTGCCCCCTTGACGTTTGTAACTGCTTCCGTTTTGGGCTCACTGGGGCAGCGTGTCCATAATTATGTAACCATGAATGTTCTCTGGAGTGAACCTGAATGTTTGCAGCCTTTCTCCTGACGGGTGGCTCCAGACATGCGTGGGGCGTCTTGAGGCGCTCGAAGGTTCTCTTCTTCCGCAGATGTGACGACAGCAAGGCTCGGCGGCCCGGCTTTGCCCCATTGCACCACCTACTGTGTTCAGGCCGTAGTCAGGCTCCTCGTTCCAAGTCATTGAAATTCTGGACTCCTGCTGCGCAGAGCCCAGGGTTGACTCTCCACCTCGTGGTGAGTTGGAGGCAGGGTGGCCCCGGCGGCCAACACCTTGTTTGGGCTGTTTACATCCCAGAGATCAGCGCGTGTCAGAAAGCATGAGTTCCCTTTCCTGTCCCATCAATCAAGGTATTGATCTGTCTGCATCTCTGGCTCCACGCCTTTGGGGCCTCATTTGCATAAAGTCCACTTCAGCCTTGTTTTTCAAGACGCGCAACTTTCTCCCACAACTCCACGGGGCACTGCCCCTAATGCACCATCTGGCCTGGACCGACGGTGTCCCCAGGGAAACACATGAGACCCAACGGCTCCAGATTTTCAGCTCGGGGTTTTTCAAGCTCTGCAGCAACCCTGTGGCGATAAACAAACACAGTGGTCGTAGGAGACAAGCGGCGGGCGGGTAATATCCTCTCCTCCTCCAGGTGCCCACATCGGGGTCGGCATCTCGGGCCAGGAGGGGATCCAGGCGGTGCTGGCTAGCGACTACTCCTTCTCCCAGTTCCGGTTCCTGCAGCGCCTCCTGCTGGTGCATGGACGCTGGTCCTATCTACGCATGTGCCGTTTCCTCTGCTACTTCTTCTACAAGAACTTCGCCTTCACCATGGTGCACTTCTGGTTCGGCTTCTGCGGGTTCTCTGCCCAGGTCAGAGTACCGGAGCAGCTGGAGCAGCTCGGCCCAGGATTGGGGAAGTCATGAAGGTAGCTCTAATGTGTGCCGGCCTCCTGTCCTGTAGACGGTGTACGACCAGTGCTTCATCACGCTCTACAACATCATCTACACCTCCCTCCCGGTACTGGCCATGGGGATCTTTGACCAGGTCAGTCCAGATGTTTGAGCATTCTTCACCGGAGGTGTTTTAGTTTCTTCCTCACGAACTAACTTGAAAACAAAAAGGTGTGCTTTTAGTGGAGTGACGTTTAGGATAGTGGTGGTACTCAAAGACGATGCACGTTAGGTGTCCATAAGTTCCCTCCCACCATGTTCCAGACCAGAGGAGCCTGGAGTACCCCAAGCTGTACGAGCCTGGACAACTCAATCTGCTCTTCAACAAGAGGGAGTTCTTCATCTGCATCGCTCAGGGTATCTACGTCTCTGTGGTCCTGTTTTTCGTGCCGTACGCCGTCCTGTCCGATGCCACACAGAGCAGTGGAGAGCCTCTGGCTGACTACCAGACCTTCGCCATCACCACAGCAACAGCCTTGGTCATTGTGGTCAGTGTGCAGGTGAGCAGTGTGACCCTTCCTCACCTCTCTCAGGGGCTACCTGGAGACTTACAGGTGGCTCTCCACTGGTGTGTGTGTGTTTGTAGATTGCTCTTGACACAGGCTTCTGGACGGTCATCAACCACATGTTCGTTTGGGGGTCCCTGGGCCCCTACTTTGCCATCATGCTTGTTCTCCACAGTCAGATGCTCTTCAGGATCTTCCCCAATCAGTTCCATTTCATAGGTCAGTTTCCTGTGGTGTTTAAACACACACACACACAGACACACACAGACACACACACACACACACACACACACACATTGCTATGGAGAAACAGATTCTTTTTTTAAATTAAGGGAACTTTCCAATCTGAGCGTCAGAGGATTTTATATCATGAGATGTAGAGTGTATGTACTGTACCTCTGCAAGCGTGGTGCCCAGATGCGAATGCTGCTCGATTATAACCTGCTGATCCAGAACACCAAGAGCGTTTAGTCTGTTTTAATTAACAAAAACCAGATCATGAACTACTTGGAGCCTCACTGAAGTCTGTTCTGTGACCCACCAAGAGGCATCTGCAGAGACCTGACAGTGGTTACGAAGTGTCTGCCATCCGTCTTGGATCTAGATCCTGTCTGGACGGGAACTATATGACGTTTTTCTTCTCGCCGTGTTCTCAGATGAGTGTGAGACAGAACCAAATTCTCTGCCATTGGTTTTGGTTTCAAAAGTCGCTTTCAAGATGAGTGCTAGCTCCTACTCTGCTTTGCCACTTATTACACTGCTGTCCCAATATATGTAGGTACATCCTATGTGTTTACTCAGAAACATGTACCAGAGTTAGCCAAGGCTATTTTTGTATTTGTATACAGATGTACTTGTGTTCCCCCAGAAAAGGAGTTTTTACACCTGTTTTTTCTGTAAAAATGCCCCTGCAGTGAAACTGATAAATGAAAAGGACCCAGATTTGAACCATGAGCAACTCAACATGTTGCATTTGTTCCGTTGGATTTTGTGTGTTACTTAAGCTGTTTTTGATATTTGTACTTTGCAATATGCCAGATGTTCTGGTAATATAAGCCGGGCTCTGAGACTTCTCTTTACCTCTGCTGTGGTGACCTGCATGTGCAATATACAGTTTGCAAAATGACCAAAAGGGCTTATGGTGTCTTGTGTATATTTCTACATGTTTGTGCCCACAGGCAGCGCTCACAGCACATTATTGCAGCCAGTCGTGTGGTTAACAATTGCGCTGGCAACAGCAATATGCATTGTTCCAGTTTTGGCGCTACGCTTCCTCAAGCTGGACCTCAAGCCTCAGTTCTCAGACACGGTAAGAACGAACACCGTTGTGTCCAGCTTCTGGATTGCAGCACACATCAGTGTCTTTTACACTGTCACCTGTGCGGATGATTAACCCCAAGGCTGCAAGGGCTACAGGCTTGTACCCTAAGCACTCCAAATAGCCTGCAAATATTGACTGAACAAATATACCCTTAATAGCAGAAGTTGCTTTGAATGCATGCAAATGAGTTTGGGATTGAGTCTGCTGGGGTTTTCTGTCACGATGTCTTCGCCTATCTGAGCAATCAACCAAAGCCAATGTCAGCATATTGTGAAAGAGTTCCCCTTTCCGAGTCTGCAGTTTCTGTACATTTTCAATCATTGGTTTCTGTCCTGAAGGAGAAATCTCTTTACACGTCATTGGAAGAGTGGTTCTGAGACCTCGTGGGGAGCAGAAGGATCATATATGACAAAAATCTGTATTTTAATGAGTGAATGATTATCCTGCTAAAATTCTGAGGGGGGAAAATCATCCAAGGTTATAACCATGGTTATCACCCTCGCCTTTGTGCAATTCATAGCAGCTGAAGGCAAATCCCTCAATAACAAGTAGCCAGGGGCTTCCACACTGTTAGCTGAGACAGCGGCAAGGATGCAGAGGAGCATGAGGGAAACGCCGAGCACCACTCAGCTCAGATCAAATTGTCAGCACAAACATCCAGATGGCCATCCTGTGACATCCTGTTACCTGGCCAGGGTGTCAGGGTTTCACAAATCTGATGTGAAATTCATTCGGCGGCGGCAGAGAATGCAACTCCACGCAGTCAAATTACACCCTGTTTGCACGCATGAGGTTTGTGCAATTTCACTCAATCCAGTGAGTCACTCGCAACATGACGTGGCAGCAGCCCGTCAAAGCCTGACGGATGGATGAGCTACCATTGATATGCTGTGTTGCCAAGCTAAGTTAGATACATATGATAAGTAAGATTTTGCCATCCTCCATGACAGAATTTCGGATTCTCCCCAGGTTCTCTGTGTTCCTCCAACAGTCCAAAAATAGATGTTTCATTGAAGACTCTAAATTGTCCGTAGGTGTGAATGAGTGCGGTGAGTGGTTGGATGTCTCCAAACATTGACTGGGATTGACAGGTGACCTGAACCTCACACTCGTCTAAGAACCTGTCAGCCTTGTTTTTGCATGTTATGTGAAGGTCTGGATGAAGCCGCAGCAGACACAGATGATCAGAAACATATTTTCATCACAGTTTTAACTAAAAACCAACAGAAAGTGCAGATATTTTCTCCATGCCGTCCTGCCCTCCTGCCATTCAGGTGCGTCACACCCAGCTGAAGAAGCGGAGGCCGGTGCTCCGCAGGGCAGGGGGAGCGTGGTGCGGCGCTGGCAGCATTTCGAAGGGACGCCTGGACCGCCGCAATGGCTCCAGGAGGTCGGGCTACACCTTCGCCCACCAGGAGGGCTTCGGCGAGCTGATCACCTCAGGGAAGAGCATGCAGCTGTCGTCGTTGATGCTGGCCACCTTCTCCTCCAGACACAGCTCCGGCTGGATCGACACACTCTGCAGGAAGAAATACCCTCACGCTCACACCACCCCAGGCGCCTCGGGGGATTCCGGCTCCGCGCCGAGCCAGATCTCAGGGGCACCCTGAGGAGTTTGCAGGTCAGAGTTATAAATTAAAGTCATGCCATTGTCCAGCAGTTTACTTTTCTTCTGTGGAGAGAAATATCCTTAGATACATTTTAACTGCAGAAATCTACGATGGAAAGAAGAAGATATCCGGATTCAATATGTTACAGTGGCCACGTTATGGCAGTGCAGGTCTGGAGTCGGGCACCCAGCCCAAAAGGAATTTTCCTCAAAAGTTCACAAAGACTTACAGCTGCTCTAAGGTGGCTGAGAACTTTGCCCACACATGGAGAGTGACTCTCCTGACTGGATTCCATCCCTCCATCCATCCTCTGGTCGGCTCATGGGGGCAGCAGTCGAAAGGCGGACACCCAGACAACCTCCTCCCCATCCAATTGATCCAGCTCTTCTGGGGGAATCCCAAAATGTTCCCAGACCAGAGGCATGGTACCTCCAGCGTGTCCTGGGTCTCCTCTCGGTGAGACGTGCCTGAAACACCTCACCAGAGAGCGTCCAGGAGACATTCTGACCAGATGGAGATTATTCATCTGGCTCCTCCACAAGCTGAGGAGCAGCATCTCAACTCTGAGCCCCTCCTGGATGACCAAGCTCCTCACCCTGTCTCTTAGGAGAGTCCAGGCACCTCATGTCAGTCAGTTGTATCTGTGATCTGGTTCTTTGGGTTTCCACCCACAGCTAGAAACCAGAGGTGAGGGTGGGAACACAGATCCACCGGTAATCCTCCTCCACCACGACAGACCAATGCAGAGTCTTCATCACTGCACCGATCCACCTGTACATCTTCTGCTCCATCCTTCTGTCACTCCTGAACAAGACCCCAAAATACTTGAACTCCTCTGCTTGGGGCGGGATCTCCTCCCGTGAGAGGACACTCCACCTTTTTCCAGTTGAGGACCACAGCCGCGGATTTGGAGTTGCTGATTTTCATCCCTGCAATTCGTTGGATACCTTTTTCGAATGAGGAAAAGCAAGTAAATGATGTGACCATTATAGCAGCCAAGATCTCCTGCAGCTGTGAAGGTCTCAGGAACCTGGTTCAAAATTTTGTTCTGGGTTACTGAAAAGCTCCCTCCTCAATGGGTAAGTTTCTCATTGTTCGAGGGAACCTTCCTTCTCAAAGTTCTAGCTACCTTTGTTCAACTCAGAGTACTGGCAGCAGAGATGTAGTACTTCCCTGTCACCATTGAGTACTAGAGATAGTCTGGCGCACTCGCCGTCTGGGCAAAGGTGATGGTTGTGTCTCTGCTTGGTTGTCCCACAGGAGGGTGTGTGCTGACGGGCCTCACTGCTCAGCAGCCCGGACCCAGCCTCCCTCGTCAAGGAAACAAGCCAACGCCTCGAGTGAGGTGTGGGACGGGCTGCTCCTCCCGCCATTTCTCCAACTGAGGCATCTCAGAGGGAAAGGAACAAGACAAGAGTCGAAGTGGGAAGTGACACATCCTGCTGGTCAGAGCTGATCAGTACTTGTGGAAGGTGTTCGGTCTGGAGAGACCTCTGAGATACTTCTACAGCAGGAGAAGCAGAAGCAGGACCGCCGAACACCCATTTGAGACTGTATTTCTAGACTATCGCCGTCGCATCTATTCCACGTTCAGCCTTCCCATCTCCAGGTTCTGTTCACTCTGTAGAGTCCTGAGGGTGAGACCAGCTCCTCCAACCTGACCCCACCCTCCAGTCCAGGCCACCTCTGCGGCCACGATTCAAGGAGACCGAGGCACCAAGGGAGATCCGGCGTGACCCTCCGTGTCCTCAGAGGAGCTCCATCCAAGGGACAGCTGTCAACCAGAACATGACTCCTCATCCCTGGAAGGACTGGTTCCCTCTGGGCCACCAGAATCATGGAGGGGGGAGTCAATGAAGACGCTGAGTTGTGTGGAATAAATCTGACAAAGTAAATATTGATTACAAACCCCAGTAGATGTGGAGGAAATCCTGGCGTCGCCTGGTTCCTCCTTTGAGTGGGGTTTTACGTGTTTTCATTTCCAGCCCGGTTTTCAGATGCTTTCGTCTCAGAGCTTTGGATCGGCCTACTTGCTTTATTTCATCTTTTCATTTATTCTTTATCGAGAGGTGAATGAACTGAATCCGCAGCTTTAATTAGCTCGCTATTATTCATAATAAAGACCTTTGTTCCTCAAATTCTAGTGGGGGTCCAGTTGAAGGAACTTCTACAGCAGGATTGCGCGTCCTCACCAGATGAGATCAACAGTGTTGTTGAGGAGCTCCTCGGTGTGGAGGAGGTTAATCTTGAAGGTTCTGGATGTTTTGGGGTCAGTCTTCCCCGACACGCCTGCTCACCTTGTTTCATGAAGGTCAGGTCTTCTGAACAGCTGGATGAGGCGACGGTCCAGTTGGATTAATGGATCATGCAGCCGCGTTGCTCAATTTACCCACAGACCTCCTGCAGTGACCTCCAGGGGTCTGCAGTCTGGACCCCCAAGGCCGGGACCAGGCCTGGAGGCAGGGGGGAACGTCCCCACCTACCGAGTCTGAGGATGAGGAGATGAAGCACCAGCATAATCTCACTTTGAGGAACCTGATGAAGGTTCTTAGGCTCTCAGCTGAAGTTTCCTGTCAACCAAGCTCAGATTTTAAGAGAAAATAATTTAACATCAACGATGAATACAAAAAAACGAATAACTGACTTGCTTTCAACTGGAGGGGTCTGAAGCTGTGTGTGTGTGTGTGTGTGTGTGGTGTGTGTGTGTGTGTGTGTGTGTGTGTGTGTGTGTGTGTGTGTGTGTGTGTGTGTTTGGGCGGAGGTGGGGGCTGGTTCTCTCTGTGTCACGGCGCAGAAGGAGCGCCAGAAGAGCTTTGGCCGGAGGAGTCGCCTGTCGCGGTCGGACCTCCCTGCGGCGCCTCT
>CAAKHD010013337.1:184423-217962 GCA_901007705.1 Fistularia tabacaria | reverse complement strand
CAACATCAACTTCCACGGTGTGCAACGGCGCTGGAACCCCCCCCCCCCCCCCCCCCCCCCCCCCCCCCCCCCCCCCCCCCCCCCAAACCCCCGGCCGCCTTTCCCCCCCCCCCGGGGAATCCCGGGGGGGGGGGGGGGGGGGGGGGGGGTTGGGGGGGGGGGGGGGGGGGGGGGGGGGGGGGGGGGGGGGGGGGGGGGTTCCAGCGCCGTTGCACGCCGTGGAAGTTGATGTTGTCAAGTGTTTTCTACATGACATTCCTCCGCGCGGCTCCATGGACGCGCATCACTGAGGGATCACCCACGGAGCAGGTATGGCAGTGTCGGGCATGGTGTTCTCCGACGTGGAAAGTTTTCTGGACTCGCACCCGGAGTTGTTCGAGGACTACCTGAACAGGAAGGGCAGCTATGGCATGGTGGAGAAATGGCTGAAGAACCACCAGCAGCAGCAGCAGCAGCAGCAGCAGCAGCAGCAGGCGACGGGCAAGAGTCCGGCGGCCGCGGCCGCGGCGGCTGCGTCGTCTCCCGCGGAGGAGCGCGGCGCGGCGCTGAGGGACAGCTGGGCGAGCAAATGTGACGGGCTGCAGCGCAGAGCCTCGCAGAAGGAGCTGCGCAAAACTTTCGCCAGGTCCAAAGCCGTCAACGTCAACAGGACGTACGACGAGCACGTCAACTCCCGGGCCCAGGAGCCGCTGACCAGCATGCGGAGGAGAGCCCTGCTGAGGAAAGCCAGCTCCCTGCCTCCCACCACCGCGCACATCCTGAGCGCGCTGCTGGAGTCCAGGGTCAACATCCCCCAGTACCCGTCCACGGCCGTGGATTTTAAGTATTATCTCAAGGAGAACAACGAGAGGGAGTTCTTCCTGGAGCTGGTCAAAGACATCTCCAACGACTTGGATCTAACGAGCCTCAGCTACAAGATCCTGGTGTTCGTCTGCATTATGGTGGACGCGGACCGCTGCTCCCTGTTCCTGGTGGAGGGCACCGGCAACAAGAAGACACTCGTGTCCAAATTCTTCGACGTGCACGCCGGGACCACCGTGCTCCCCTCCATGAACTCGGACGAAGTTCAAGTGCCGTGGGGCAAAGGGATCATTGGCTACGTGGCGGAACACGGAGAGACGGTGAACATTCCCGACGCCTATCAGGTGCCCGCTTCTTCTTCTTCCTTTCCTTCATCTTCATCTTGCCAAACACTCTGCGTGCAGTTTGCGTGACGCGCGGGAGGACAGAGGTCGGAGGAGGGAAGCCAGATGATCTCCCTCTTCCCTCCTCGCTGTGTTTCCCCGCCACACTCAAAGGATAAACAGCCTGGCGGTATCAGTTCGACCGTCGTCAAATGAAAACATACCCGAGTGCGTCATCAGTGGTTGACGGTTTGATTCCCCAAAAGAAGTTATTTTTTGATTCCCCGACCCAATAGATTTTAGTCCAGTTCGAAGATGCAAACGTATTACGATCTCCGGATCCTTGTCAAATCTTATCCCGCCGACTGGACTCGAGTTCTTCTCTTTGGCTTCTTCAGTTCTCCTAGACTTTTCCGTTTAAACCTCCCCGTGGTCTAGAAGAACCGAAGAGGCCTCTCGTGTGAGAGGAGATGTAACCGGGACCAGACTCGACAAGGACTGACCGTGACCCGGATGACTGAAAACCGCCATAGACAGAATATCTCTCAGAAATGACCCTAAAACTACTGTTTTCTATCTGAACATCTTTTCTCGTCAGGCCAGGCAGGTTTGCTTGTTGTTAGAAAGCACAACAGAGACCCTGCGACCATTTACCCCCCAAAAAAAGAAAAAAAGTTGACCTTTTTTTTCATCTGTGTGTCCAAAAATTCTCCTGGTTAGTGTGACGTTCCTTTTTTTTCCCCTTCTTGCGCCGTCATCTGAAAAAAAAAAAAAGGTGCGAAACCGCAAACGCCGCCGCCGCCAGCACCACTTCGTGTCTTTATTTTGCACTCTCCCCGTGGATTACAGGACCGTCGCTTCAGCGATGAAATCGACAAGCTGACCGGGTACAAAACCAAATCGCTGTTGTGCATGCCTATTCGCAACAGCGACGGAGAGATCATTGGCGTTGCTCAGGCCATCAACAAGACCTCGAGCGTAGAACTCTTCACCGAGGATGATGAAAAGGTAATAATGCTATTATCACAGTGGTGGGTATGATTGACAGACCAATCGGACCGCATTGTTATTATCTTGTCATGTGCAGAACACATCAATGCAGCCATCATAACTCTCTCGTTGCTCCTATCATTGTCTCGGTTCACAGTATCCTCTTCTACTTTCACACAAAGAAGGACTAAATCTCCGCACAGCGTTTTGGATGCCTGACTTAATAAAACCCATCGAGCGCAAGTCAGACCCAAAATGGTTCGGTGGTGTCTTATTAAGGGGCGAGGGAATGGTCAGTTTCGCGTTCTCGGAGTGAAATTATTTGATTAAACCAGTTGGTCGACAAAGGCTTTTGTCGTGAGGAAGTGAAAATCAAAGCCGGACACGGAAACTTGGAGGGTGTTTTGTTTCGTTGGAAAGAAGCAAATATCCATGTCTTATTTTGCGGACATCGTTTTAGCCACATTTGCGACCGAGTTTCTTGGGTCGTGTCCAGGTCCAGCAGAGAATCCTGCACCTCAGAAGATACATCTGAACCCTCAGCAAGCAAGGTTTACATTCTTTTATTTGTGCGATTTATCTACACTTTCCATTCATGGATCTCGCATGACTGATCCAGTTATCTTCAATTTTTGGGATTTCACTGAAAACACACCGTGAACTGCATATGTAAATGTTAAATGAACTGGTCTTCCCCCGGGTGACATTGCAGATACCCTGACCTTTTATTTTCCCCGCCCAGTGCCGTCATCAGGAAAATATTTAATAGGTCCCAATGTTTGGTTCGAAAGAACGGGAGACTTTCCGTCTGGATTGGGTGAACCTGCCTGGTTTCAGACCGTCGATGTGGCCTTTCTGAGCAACTTCTGATGCTGACTTTACACTTAATTGTATTGTTGTATCGCAGTTTCCCAGAACCGCCAGTGAGGCTTTGGACCTTCGTCTTGTGTCTTGGTCTCTCCTCGGCTTCGTGCAGAGGACAGTGCGGGCCTGAAGGAAACGCTTACAGGCTTTATGATTCACATGAGACATTTGAAAGAGACGTTTCTGTTTTTGGGCAAATATAGCTTCACAGAGTTTGCGGTTAACAATGTCATCAGAGCCCAAGATTTATAAAGACTCTCTGAGAAAAACACACATTTTCTATTTTTGAGCGTTGTGATGTACGACAACACTGAAACACACGGTGGAACTGTAAATTTATTGTTGGCCTCAGGTTCGGTCTGAATTCATTTTTCCTCTCTTTTACATCCGAAAATAAATCCATAAATGGCTTCTTGATAATTTGCAGTATTTCGGTGCTACATTTGTTTTTATGTATGTGCTACTTGTGTGACAGCAAGTCAGGTGAGTATGTGAAGGTTCCATAAATTGGCCTCTTTTCCCGATCACTAAGTTGCATCATGTATTTGTTTTGATCAACCCCCCAAATACATTAATGATATTGACTTTGAATTGTCTGACTCTCCTAAATGGGAAAATGCGAAGCGACAGAACAGCCGTCTTTATTATTGAAAAAACAGCTAGGATTTGATAATGAGAATTGTAATTTCTTGTCTTTTTTTGTCATTGATTTTCGTTATTCAAATCAAGTTGTCGTGATGGTAACGTTTTCTCTGAAAGCCCCGACAGGCCTTGAAATTTGAAAGATTGATTTGGGTTCCAACGATGCCATTGTCACAGCGGCGGAGCTCATTTATTATCCACAACACGCGCTGTTTTCCCAAACTATGAATGAAGCGCTTGCTGCATTATCCCCATGCTCCCTCTGTTTTCAAATATATTTTGCACTTAATTATGTTATTTGATCAGCAGCAGGCGATATTTATTCTGTCTTTGTGTTTGTCTACAATTAAGCAATGCTCATTATTCCAAATCATGAGTGCGGTTCACTTGTCCGCCACGTTGAACGTGTGCCCTGTCTCCCTGAGTCTGTCCCTAGTTTCTGCTCCAGTCTGCGTCTGTGAATCAATTTTTCCAAAGGCACTCATTCAAAACAGCGACGCCCTGTTGTAATGTCACCAGGAAGAACAGCTTTATAGAAGAATCTCCTATTGGTTTCCATTTTGTTTCCATGTACTGAGCGGGACGGGGCCCGAGTGTTTGCCGTCAGCGTGCTGTCGTCACCAGAGCTGCTCGGTGCCTGGCCGATCCATTTTAGCCGCTTCCAGGCGTGAATGAGTGTGTGAATGTGCTGAGAACGAGGACATGGAGACGGGTTGTGATGATTTGTGGGTCACATATATGATCCGTGAAAGCTGAAATGTTGTGTTTCATAACCCTGTTTACTCTTAAGTGTGACTCTGTTGCCGGCCTTGACCCGAGACCGCGTTGATGGCTGGAAGTACACTTGTGTTTGTGAAGGAATATGATGTGTAGATATGTAAAATATGGGTGAGGGTTCCTGACGTATCCAAGGGAAACAAGAAATATGACTTTAATCCACCGGCAGGTGGTTGCACAGAAGGTTAAAAAACAGATGAGGTATAAAAACAGAAATCTAGTCTCCACTATTCCAAATTATTTCATGGTTTTGAATTTATGCTGTATTTTTTTATCAAACAGAGCCCAACTGTCGCTACGGAGAATTTGTTATACCCCATTTTTCACAACAGATGCACGACGAGAGATTCTTTTCTGTAGCCTCCGATGTTTCGAGAATGTTTCACATTGCATCAACATCAAACAAATGCTCGGAATGGCTAAAGCTGAATTAGTAATGAAATGCAATAGCGGCATCAGAGAACGCAGTATGCCTCTGCGTGACACAGCTGCTGCTCTGCCATCATGGAAGACCTTATAATAAGAAAATGCATCTCGCTTTCTTAAAGCATCAATGATATGATAATTGCAAACGGGATGATAAACAATTTCAATACCCCGTGTAGTGGCACCTTGTTGGATATTTAAATGCATTACATGGCTGGTTCTCATCTCAAGGTATTTCGGTTGTGTTGCGATACTTCTCCGCAGCTTTGAAATTCTTAGGGGGCTTCCAATAACAGCTCGTGCCACGTGTAATAACATTAACTCATTATCTTCTGCAGAGGAAAATAACGGCTGATCTAATTTAACAGCAAAAAGTGAATTCATCAATGCAATCTACAGTTCCACTGACGTTATTATGGTAATACTCTGTTTTTTTTCTTTTTTAAATTTGGATAGATTAATATATCCGTACTCATCAAATGTTGATATCATAATGAATTTACACTTAGCAGGATTCAATATCCTTCATGTCGGTTCCGTTTGCCAATGTAGTTTAATATCTGTGTTCTGCCTGGCTGCTAAACTCCCTATTCAATTTGTTCATAACGCTTTACACAAAAGACATTAAAATAAAGTAAAAAGGGAAAGTAAACTTATGCTTTCAGTTGCATGATCTTTTACAATATGCATTTCTGCAGGATATCAAATACAGTCAGTTTACACAATGCATCAAGTCAAACTGCTGCCGTAAAAGTCATGTGTATCACCAAAACATGATAAATGCACTTGAACAAGAAAATGAAAACAATCCCTACATGAAGGCAGGGATTTGGATAAGAAGGAGATGCAGGGAAAATATGGCAATGAATTCAGTTTATTTAGAGATGGTTTACTTGCTGCTTACTTTGGTTGGTCCTACTGGTGCGGCCAGTGGAGCTACACTGTTCCATCCTCAGGGTTTGGTGTTTTGTAGGAATGATTTCCGTGGATTTTACAGATCATCTGCATCAGCCATGTCCTTGTGATTACTCTTGCTAATGATAATTCTCTTGATGGTTTGTCCTGCTAATTGCTGTGTTAAAATGGCAAACGGAGAGAGAGAGAGAGAGAGAGAGAGGGATTTGGCGTCCTTGTGTGGTTCACCTGGCACTTGCTGATTTTCTCTCCAAAAGCTGTTTTATCAGAATGAATTATGAGTGCGATGACAGTTTCAAGTCCTGTGCCTACAGCTGGGATGAGCAACTTCTGATCAATGGAACAGGACAAAAATTCAATATCGTTGTGTGTTTTATTCATTTATTTGTTTTTAGGTAACTGAGGTCATAAAATGAACATCAGTTTCATTTTGCCAGCGCGCACAGTGACAGTCCTTGGAGCATCCCAAGGTCATGCAGAATCCCTTAAAAGGTTGAGCCCCTCAAACGGAGCTCTTTCCATTATCCATTGTGAAAGCAGTGTAATCACTGACATCTCGCTTTGAATGTGTGTCAGTGGAATCCCGAATACCAGCGAGCTTTGTCCACCTGACTGTCCTCTTCCTATAGATAGTATAAGACAGTTATGATAAGCCTCGAAGCGCATTTATGCACAATTATTCGTTAGCACAATTGCATTGGTGAGACAGGCAAACACATATGCTGACAGAGACAGTCAGGGGTCGAGGTAGAAAGAAGCATCAGACAGAGGTGAGTATATTTCATGGACGAGATTTTTGTTTTTGTTTACCTGATTAATGGATGAGGGAAAGGCCAACTTTTGTCATTTCTATTCTATTCATATTTTTGAGATCCATTCAACTTACTGAGGCCCCGAATATTGTGAGAGCGGATTGGAATATAAATTCCATTCCATTTCTAATTTCTAATCGTTATATGATATCGGTACATTGGCACCAAATATGAAACAATCGCCGCCATACATGGAACTCCTGACAAGATGTTTATTGCAGCGGCGCAGGTGTGTCGGCGGGGCACAAAGGTGCAACCATTATTTTGTTGTAAACCGTTCAATTGTTATTAAATTTCTGTCAAAATGAGGGAACAATCCAGTCGATAAATACATAAATCATACTTATGTGTTTTTAGGAGTTTTACGCAGCAAAGATGAACTGCCTTTGCAATATATCAGTTATTACAGAACCGCAGTAGCGTGGAATATCGTGGGGTAATCGGATTCCGCACGATAATGTAGTGAGCAGATATTCCCTCGACTATGATCGACAGGGGTTTCGGCTGTGAAAATGAAGTCCTTTCTTCAGTCTCTTTGATAATCCGAGGTGCTAAGCAGAAAATGACGATTATCCTGCACATTAGGTGACTGAAAATACAAATGCGTTTTCTGTTTTTACACAGATTGAGTAAATGTGTAATGTTCCTGTGAATGCATTGGTGAATCCCTGCAGAGTTTGGTTTCCTTCAGAGAGAAAGAGAAAGATTATCAGAGCAGGGGTGAGCAAAGTGTTAGCTTTGCTTAAAAAAATCAAACTGCGTTGTAGATAATCAAAAATAGTTGGCATGTTATGAAAAACAATCAATTAATTATCTTTGGCTTGCTAAAAATGAGCCCCTTAAGCTTATTTGCAGGAATTAAAAGTCCAAGCTGAGTGTGTCTGATATAAATGCAAATAAGTTTCCAGTAAAGTGACTGTCACATCTTGTACAGACACCAGTGGATGCCCTGGGTGTTGGTTTAAGATGAACAATGAGGAGGAAGCCGGGGAGCCTGATGTGATACCGATGCATTTGTTGGTTTGTCAGAGTCAGTGTTCGGAGGATTACACTAAAAGCACCTGGCATGTTTTCACAAGCTGCTGGAGGGGCGAAGCACGGACAAAGGAAGAATACATTGAATCGCGGAGCAGATCCGGTGAGCGGATCCCGGTGTGCAGCGGCTGAACCTACTTTTAGCAGGATTATGCAAAAATCAAGTGATGAAGTCAACCAGTGACAGACTTCAGAGGACAATCTCCCCAACCTGACTAGTTCATGAATTGATTCTATAAAGAAGGGTATTCTTCCGTTTCATGTTTCCTGAAATAAGTCCTGAAGGCTAAGATGAATGTGGCGGCAGATCCATGGAAAATAGTCTAGCACTTCAAATTTTTATAATACTGCTGAGCAGCCAGCAACCTCAAATAAACCATCTGCTGTGATACCTTTGTGAATGGGGAAGGCCCAGACCACTTAATGGAGGAGGAGGTATGTTAACTGGGCTCCTTCTCTGTGCTTTTCTCCCCTTCATTATAAGGGTTTTAGTGAGAGCCGCTCCCTTTAACTAGTACATGCAACACTGTCAACCCATTGGCTATACATAGGCCGTGGTGTCATTAGTAAATAATGAAGGAAACTGAGCCGGTTATATTCTTCCGAGCTCTTAGATGTTATTTCATTCAGATTATATTACGCGTAAATACAGAGTTATATGCTTTCTAATTTGTAATTACGTTGAGGTGTAGACATTGGACACATTACACAATTATTACTATTGTATATCAATTTCCAGAGTCCTTCCATGTTGAGTGTAATCAGAAAATCTCTCTCTCTGTCTCTCAAGAGAACAGCTCTTCACCTAACTGTGCCATTTTAAACTCAGTTAAGTCAACTTAGTAGTCAATGTTCTGGCTGTAATCGAAGGATAAACAGTTAGCTTTGTAATTTCTCACAGCTTGCCTCATAGAGCATCTGTTGTGGGAGAGGTAGTCATTTCCAGGAGTGTGACTGACTTTCTCTGAGGCCCGATAGTTTTATTATCAAACCACTCTTTACTGGTCAGTCAACACGTCTCCAGGCTAAAATGTCTGTTTGTAATGCAACCTTGTATAATGGCCTGCCTGACAGAATGTAATTAGAGAGAGCAGTGCTTTTCTTGGGTTTGCCTGTTAGTACCACAGACAGATCCATAGCCAGATCCCCAAAGTCCTGCTCACTAATGAATCTTCTTCTGCCGGGGCTATTGATGACTGCTGCCTTTCTGGAAGATCATTATTAGAGAATTCCATAGGACAGTTGAAATAGTATTATGTACAAGTGTTTTGCTCAGTATCACTTGGCTCCAGTGTCTTGAAAACGGAATAGGGATCTTGATTGTGTTTATGACCGAATGAACGCATAAAGGTCATTTACAAAACAATATGTGAAATCACATTATGACTGGAAACATCGTGAATCGAATCTTCTTCTTTTCCTCTCGGCTTTTTCCTTCAGGGGTTGCAACAATAAACCTTCTCCATCGAACCCCATTCCCTGTATCCTCTTCTCTCGCACCAGCTCACTTCATGTCCTCTTTCACTACTTCCCTAAATCTTCTCTTGGGTCTTCCTCGAGACCTCCTGCCTGGAAGCTCCAATCCCAGCATCTGTCTACCATTATATTCACCATCCCTCTTCTGTACGTGACTGAACCATCTCAGTCGGGCTTCTCTCAGCTTATCTGCAAAACATGTGCTGTCCCTCTGATGGACTCTCCTGATCCTATCCATCCTCATCCCAAAAGAGATCCTCAACATCTTCATCTCCGCCACCTCCGGCTCTGCCTCCTGTCTTTTCTTCAATGCCACTGTCTCCAAACCATCCATCATCTCTGCTCTCTCCGCTGTCTCCTCCACCTTTCCTTTCCTTCTGGCTGATGTTCTTCTATCTCATAGAACCCCTGACACTTTTCTCCACCCGTTCCAACCTGCTTGAACCTGTCTTCACCTCTTTTCCACACTTTCCAGTGCTCTCGGCTGTTGACCTGAAGTTCTCGAAATCCTCCACCTTCTTGATCTCCACTTCCTGTCGCCTCAGAACATCATTAATCGAGTGATTTTTATTTATCGTGGGCATAATGCTGAGTGTTATTGTTTGCACATCTCTGTCTGAGCTTGATCATTTATTTTTTAAAATGACTTGAGTGCATTCAACAATGGCTTATGTATTACAGGATCTCGTGCAAACCCCGCGGCTACACATCATCACATAGTTTCGGGGTGATTGACAGTGAAGAGCAGCTAAAACGATCATACTTTAAGTTGTGTTCCGTCATTCATTTAACATTTTTTTCCTCAACGTTTTTACTTTTGTACAAAGCATCCGTCTTTTGTTTTTGCTAATACACGCCATCAATTTGTTTTGTCATGAAGCAAAAATGAAATCAGGCCAGCGAAAGTATTTTTTTTTCTATACATTTAACACAAATAGAATTAGTATCAATTCCATTTTTCCCTGAAGTTTATATTAACCCAGATGTGAAGTCTATAACTCATCTTTGTAAACTTTTGAAGTACTTAAGAAGAGGCTGTCACCACTCTAAGCTGTTTTTGCTATATGGTCCAGCTCTTCACGTGTTCATTTGTGCCTGAAGAGTAATTGATACATTATCGTCTCTTAAAGGTGAAGAGAGATATCAGTAGCCACAGCTGAGTGACTTCCCATTCACGTATTGTTGTAGTGTCCTTACATGCAGGTTGGACTGAAGCCTGGTAAATATTGGTGGGTTTGTTGTACTGATTGTGTTGTTTACACAGCAGCCAGATGCCAAAGATAGATAACTAAACAAGAGGCAGCCTAAGGAGGGACAGAACCCTAAATTCTATTGATTCCCATGTGATGGGAGCAGAGTGTCTCTCAGATAAGGCTACATTGCAAGGTAATTGTACAATTCAGCCCGTGCATGTACGTGCCAGCTGTCTTAACAGCTCGCAATTACAATAGCCTCCGTGCGTCCCCTGCACACCGTGCTTGCATAGTGATGTGCATTATGTATCAAGAGGGGCAAGGAAGCGAAAAATGGAGTTTGATTCCAAACCAGTAAGGTGTCGATTCAGTTTTAAGATACATTTTTACCACGCTAATTAAACTGCATCAATTGATTACATTATTAATGTGAGGCAAACATTAGTGTTATTTTACCAGCCCAAGGCACAGTAAGTCAGACTATTCAGTCAAATGGTAAAATGTCAGTTGAATTGATTTATTTGTCGTAGCAAGTAATTACACCCATGAAAGGCCATTTCTTATATGTTCCAATTCAAACAAGGGCATCTACTGAGGTGAAAATATGAATGTGTGCCTTTAAAAAGTATGATCAAAATTAACATGAAAGCAAAGATCCCCCCCCTAGAATAACATGTCCAAAACCTGTCCACAGGTGCTGCAGATGTACCTACCCTTTTGTGGTATTGCAATCTCCAATGCTCAACTCTTTGCTGCGTCGAGGAAGGAGTATGACAGGAGTCGGGTGAGTGCCACAGGGCCCACGAGATAATACCCCCCCCCACCCCGCCATCCTTTGGATCAGCATTACTCCCTCCGCCCAGATGCTGACATTAAGGCTGTCTATTGATCAGCAACCAGCCCACTTGCTGCCATTGCAGTAAGGATCACAGAGCGGCATGCAGCCCTGCATGGATATTTTCTCAGCATCTGTGGCAGGGGGAAGGGTGTACTTTCAGACGGGGGGGTTGGTCTTGGATAGATATCTCCAAGGGAATGTTAAGAGATGCACGAATTCATGTCACACATTGATCTGTGATGGGGGGAACATAATGAGAACACACAGAATAGAGGAGTGAAATGATTTTTATGGGCTTGTGTGGTAAATTGGACGGGCACTGCCTAAGAAAGGGGCTAAATTGCTTTTGTTGGGGGAAGCTAATCCTGTTGTTTTATAGTTTAAGGATTGTAGTAATATGACAGCTCTACCTGCAGAGCAGCACAAAACCTAATTCTCTACAGGGTCTTCACCATATTGTGGTGATAAATTTTTATTTATTTTTTCCTGTTTATTTGTTGTTGTTTATTTCGCAGCACCTTGCTGTCCAGATCGCTCGGAGTGACGCCGCTTATCTCTTTTTCTGTCACTGCTATTCAGGCTCTGTTGGAGGTAGTCAATGACCTGTTTGAAGAACAGACTGACCTGGAGAAGATTGTCAGGAAGATCATGCACCGTGCTCAGACGTTGCTAAAGTGCGAGCGCTGCTCTGTTCAATTGCTGGAGGACATTGAGTCACCGGTACTGTTTTATTTCTCTCTCTCCCTCTCCCTCTCTCTCTCTCTCTCTCTCTCTCTCTCTCTCTCTGTGTTGTCCTGCTGTGTCTTTCTCTTTGTACTTAAAAAACAAAAATGTTTTTGAATGTTTATCTTTGCCCGTCTTTGTTAGAACACTGATCGTGGTTTGCTCTTTTGCATGTGTCAGGTGGTGAAGTTCACGAAGTCGTTCGAGTTGCTGTCCCCGAAGTGTAGCGCAGACACTGAAAGCAGGTGACTTTCTCTTTTTTCTTCTTATTCTTTTTTGGTTTTTTGAACAATTTCTCTGCTTTTAGATACACACAAATGCAGGCTCTCTGAAGTAAAATTCGTCCTCACGAAAAACATTTAGCTTCACAGTTAGTTTTCTCTCGAGGTCACATCTTTGCATATTGCCTTTGGCATTGAAATATGAAGTCATGCCTTCCTCTTTAAATTTTCTATCAAGGACACGGATAAGGATGTATGAAAATAAAATATTCTGTAGTGCAGTGGAAGTAAAAATGCCGGTACTAACTACGCAGCGTACTATAGGAGCCCTACTTAAGTGGGTTTGGAGAATTCTCTCCACTGCCAGGCATGACCGAGCGGAGAAACAGAGGCTTAACGGCGTGCGAAATATTTATGGACAGAGACAAACGCTGAGAGGAGTCACTTGACACGACGGATGTGGTCACTTTAAGGCCGAGGTGATAACTCCAAGGGTTCATAGAATAAATAAAACATCAGAAATGGAGAGATTAGGACATGTTGCGCTGACAAGTTTGCAATTTCAGGTAAATAAACTGCACTCCAATTCACATCAAGTACAACGACAACAGCGCAGCACCGCTGCAGTGACATTAGTCTGTCCAATGGTTCATACTTGAGTAAAAACGGTCACCATGTAAGATATATGTGTGCAATGAAGTGAATGTATTTATTGTCAAAAGGCGAGTGTGCAGTAGGATTTCTAATGTGCCTCCAAATCCCCAGCCGCCCCCATAAGCAGAACAATGTTGAGTTAGTGTGCAGTGCTGCAGCAGCTAAACGACACGAGACAGAGATGAGAGAGACAGAGCGAGGCAAGGAAGAAAGGGTAGGGAAGGCATCTCATCACCGCGCCCAGGAGGTTAAGTTCTCGCAGCACCGTGGGCATCACGTCCAGTGACACACACAACCGGACCCTCAGATCACAGGGATTCAAAAGAGCTCACATCGGAGTCTCTCCATCTTTATTTCTAATCTTTAAAGACAAACAAGCCGCGGCGAACATTTAACTTGTTGCATTTGAGGGTAAAAATCCTACCTCCGCGAATGCGAAAAGGCAGCGGAAGTGTGAACACAGGGGTTTCTGTGACAGAGAGCGGGGGTGTTAGGCAATGAGGAAGCCAATCACACACTTAACTTTTTATTACTTCATAAGCTGCAGAAGAAGCTTAGTTCATTAAATGAAAGTCAACATAGAAGAGGGTTCATGTAAATGGGAGAAATAAGACTAACCCTTTGCCGGCTTGCGGCTCTGCTACGCGAGTCAATAAAATCCATTTTTCTTAAATGTAATAGAAAGGATTTTTTCATTTTACATGAGAGCAAAGTTATAACCCATAAGAGTGTGCCTGAGAAATGTTTCTCAAAATTATTCGTCTCCTGAGATGAGGCAAGGGGATAGAAAGTACACACAGAATAAAAGCAAGTTTCTTTCCTTCTATTTGCTCCCCCACTGCCTTATTTTCTTTGTGACCCCAGTTTGAAAGACAGTATGGAGAAATCGTCTTACTCAGACTGGCTCATCAACAACAGTATCGCAGAGCTGGTGGCATCCACAGGACTGCCTGTCAACATTAGCGACGCCTATCAGGATCCTCGCTTCGACGCTGAGGTAAATACAGTAGAACAAATTTGGAAAATTGAGAGAGCTGATTATATCCGGCGGCAATCATCTCTCAAATAGCATCAGAGAGGAAGCTGTACCAAATCTGAGGCTTCTCATGGAGACCACTGTGCCAAACAGACTTAACTGCATGTCTTCCAATGGCTTTCTTTGCCATTTTACATCATGGGATTCACTTCTTTAAGAATGACCCGAACGGGTCACTTTTAATTGCTATTCGGTTATAAGAGAAGCAATTTTTAAATGACTTTGTGGTCAGATGTTTCAACGAGGCGGTATGAGAGGGATTGAGTATCATGGAAATGCTTACATTTATCCATAAACGTTCGTCCGTTCATCCGTTTGCATCCCGCCAAGGTTTTCCCCGACAGTTACCGCTGGATTGTTGGGACGTGGATCCCTCAATTGACTGTCGAGCGACAGTGAAAAATCACCAGGCCGCGAGGGGCTCACGCACACTAACTGGATGGCGGGTCTGATGAAGCTTCATGGAGTGGCAGTGACACTTCCTCTCATAAAGTTTTGTTGCCTCGGACTTTGTTCTTTTTTTTTTTTTTTTATTGCTAGCTTTAAACCCTTTTTACTCGCACCAAATGGTGAGCCTTGCGTACCACCCATGGTTTTATTTTCGGAGTTGTTAATTGATCTCTGCAGGATAAGACCCTTTTAAAACGGGGTGCATTCAGCACGGCGGCCCGTGCGAACACTGCGCTACACGGTTGGGTTTGATAGCCGCATCGATGAATTTTGTTTTTACAAAGCAAAAACAGCAATTTGCTGTAAGATTGAAAAAAAAAAAATCTGAAGGATGTCTTCACACAAACTCAAACAAAATTTGGTATTTTGATGTTACCATGCTCCATCTGTGTTTGAAATATCCATCCATCCATCCATCCAGTATCTGTACCGTGTTTCCTTAAGGTCACGGGGATGCTGGAGCCAGGGGTACACCCAGGACAGGTCAACAATCTGGGCAACTTTTCAAATTAATTCCAATCAACCTCATGCATGTTTTTGGACCGTGACCCACGCAGACATGGGGAGAGCATGCAAACTCAACGCAGAAAGGCATCGAACCAGGGTCCTTTGTGCTGGGATGTGGAAGCGCTAACGACTGCAACATGTATATTAGTGTCACAATAAACCCATGTATTGCTAATATTTAGGATATTAATCAGTGGTTTAGTGTTGATAATGCCCACATTGCTGCATCGTAATTCCTTCAGTTTCTATCTGGTAGTCACATTTACTCCGAAATATTGGGTAAAGATTGTTGCACACCTGTATTTGGATAAACACAATTTGCCAAATGATAAGAATCACATCGTGAACCACTGAAAAGTTGAATTTGGCAAATCGCATGGCTATTACCGATGGTATTTACATTCTATGCTCCTGAAATTATGTCTTTTCCATAGATGTTTTTGACCATGAAAATCCTTTTGTGTAAATGTGTGATGCACTATACACAATGCATAGGATGTCATGGGGAGGACAGTGCAGCATTCTTGCTAGAATCTGTAGACATAATCAGAATCGCACAGGTTGGCGCAGCTGTCTGCACTACCTTTAGCCGCAACCATTGAGTTCGACTTTCTTAACATTAGGCACTCGTGGCAAAAAGGAAAGTCAGTCATCAATCATTCACGGCATCACCACGGCCACCTGGCTGCAAGGAAAAGCTACCAGCAGGAACTGTGAATTGAAGAGATGTGGCGACTTGCTTCTTGTCACTCATTTTAAAGGCTTCCCTACACTGCAGATATAGATTCTATATCTCCACATATCCGCATCTCCACTCCTACAAGCGGGACATGTTCGCAAAATGAATGCTCCGGCGGTGAGACGGCAATTTATGCACAGTTTTAATCCTATAGAGGTGGGTGTTGTTTTAAGAGTTGCAATACCGCTGCCAGTAGTGCTCGATTAATCCTTAGACCAGTTTTCTTACAAACAAAGGTGTGTTATAAATGGAGGGTTTGCGGGTGTAGAAGAAGACATGAGCTGCTGTGGAAATACTTTTATTGATTATAACTGAACTACACAATGGTATAATGCTGAGTTCAGTGTATGGAAATACGTTTTCAATGCAAATGCAATGTCATCCTTATTTTTCATGTTTTCACCCTCCCATTGTTGTTTCAGGCAGACCAGTTCTCAGACTTCCACATTCGCTCGGTGCTCTGTGTTCCTATCTGGAATAGCAACCATCAAATCATTGGTAAGTTAACAAGCTTGGTTTTCTCCCATTACATCGTAATCGGTTTATCAGCACCGACATCATATGTTTCCAGAGATAACGCTCAAAACAAAAGGGAAGTCACTGTACCCAATACATTATTCCTCAGATACTCACCCTGTTTTATTCTTATTAAAACTAAATCATTCTGGATGAATATGAAGTCTAAACAGATTATAAACAGGCTCTCTTGGAATTATTTTTGAATTCTTCTCTCAGCTTTCCAAAATGTTTAGATTTTTCTACGCGAGGCGAGAGCACAGAGCTCCTCCGGCCTCTCAGCGCTCACATCAGCTTCATACATCTACTGTGTCTACTCCTCTTGGGGAAGGGATGTGTTAAATCTTGATAGATGTTAATGATGTAGCCAGAAGTGTGCGGAAAAGATTTGCCGCTGCCTTTAGCCTCCGATGAGGGGAGACAAAGCTTGTTTACAGTTGCGGCTCAAATTCATCTAAAAGGTGTGTGATGTGGTTGAGGTCGGTGTTCCGGACCTTGACAGGTATGGCCTTCGGGAGTTGTCAAGTTGAATAAGTAAATAACCCTCTGCCTGGAGAAGATGTGCAATAAATGGTTTAGAAAAATGGAATTTGCCCAACTGATCTTGACAACAACAAATCAGACGCGTGTTCACATGATCCAAAACCTGGCTCCTTCGGTGGAGACAGAAGGAGCGGGAGCATGCTTTTGATGAGATCCACGTTGCACCACCGCTCCACATTTAGAGGTGGTGCTCCCTTGTGATATGCTTTGTGTTTGTGTATCAGCCCCAGGTCAACTCCACTCTGACACCCTGATAAATCATTGATCTCGCAGCTCGGTTTTTGGTGCTGGATTTTGCTGCGAGGAGCCGAGAAAGCGTCTCGACACGTCCGCTGAGATCTGACACAGGAAGTCGTTAGTTTGATTCGAGTGAAAAGTGATCAGCGTGTGTGCTGCAAAAAATTAGGAAGGACTTGTGTATGTGTGTTTTTTCTGCGTGTATTTACTTTTTGCGTGGGTGTTAATGCATTTGTCAGGGGGAAGGCGGGAAGGAAAAGAACAGGAGTGAGTGGAGAGAAAAAAAATCGCAGTGTGTGGGCGGCACCTGAGGACTTGGAGTGAAAAACCATTTTCCAAACAAAGCAGCAGAGGATGAAATTCTCAAGGCACAGATACATTCAATTAGAGCATGAACGTCCTTGCGTCATACGCAAAGGTTACCCGGAGCTCATTCAAATTTTAGTTGCACGGAAATATTGCTGTAGCTCTTTCAAACAGACAAACGGAAGTGTGGCAGAAAACTGCAACATCAAATGTAATTAATATTAGCTCTTCCTCTAAAATGATCATTTGAAATCCATGGTTGGTTCATTTTGTTTTTGGTTTTATTTAAGACAAAAATGAATTGTCATTTTCATGACCTATTCTCAAGTTTGATAGTGAGCTAGTATATATACTTTGAGGCACAGGTCTCATTTATGGAATACATTACATTACCCATAAAAAGGCAATATCTCACTTGCGTGTTTTGGGAAAAGCCTCAAAAAGACAGTTCTGAAAGTTTGGTTGTGACATCTTATATTCAAGATCATTCTTCAATGCAAAAAAAAAAAAAGAAATAAGGAAAGGTCACCAGAGAAATTGTGTCTGGTCGTCTGGTAATGTCCAGGGTCAGGATTCAGATCTCCTGCCAGCTTGACTCAGTGTGGATGGATGCTTCATATTAAACCCCAACAGCAGAAGTTTCTTTTTTGTCCTTTTAAGAATCAGCCATTAAATGTGTCCTGCTGAGCCCCCCTTTTACAGTTGGTCATATTTTAACATGTTGTTCAAGCTCACTTTTCTATGTCATACATACCAGCTGCACTTTTGCAGTATCTACCACACAGTAACACTCAACAGCCATTCTACCGGTGTTGCAAGACAACTCATTAAAAATATAACAGGACACACTCTGGAACAGAAATCTGTCAAAATGACGATGGGGTACTCTGGTTATGACAACAGCTGGTTAATCAGTATTTGGCTTCTATGTAGTGCTTTTCCATTGTAAGAGTACTAGATTTCATAATATTATTCTAATGGGCATGTTAAGAAATACTGCGGCATATTATTGTCATACAATAAGAGCGTGGTGCACCTCAGCATAGCACCGGGCTTTTAGGTATTCCTTGCTTAGGCTCCGAGCGATCCGTGCTGCAAATCATCAGAAATTACATGCTTATTACACTGGGAGCAATAAGGACTAAGAAGACATTAGGCCCGTGTTTTAAATTTAATGACACCACAATGAATATTAATCTTAGCTACAGTGCTAATCCTTTTTCAACTCAGCGACATAAAATGAATCGGAAACACGCGGTTGCATCGGCGGGTTTAGTTCAACCACCCACAATGTGCTGCGTTCTGCAACAATAAAATGGCCCATCAATTAAATGTCTGGGCCGCGTCTATCAACAAAACCTTTTCTGTTTTTAATTAGAGAGCGAGGAAAGCTGCATATCCAGAGCACCTCTGTCAAATAAAAAGACTTCACTCTGACTGCTGCGCTGTTGACAATGGCAATCAAAGATAACATTAATTGAATGTCCTTTTTCCGCACGTTTGTCGTTTTACATCAGCATGTGTGTACGCTGATGCACAAGAAAGGGAGCGTGTAAATCTTTTTTATTGTCAATTAATATACCTTTTAGAGCTTTCTCCGAACTGCTTCGCAACAGTAGTGTTCCCGAAACTGGTCTTCATGTGATAGATATATGTTTTATGAGTTTGAATTTGATGAACGCTGTATTTCAGTCATCCACGTGGAATGTGGGGGTTTGATTCTGGAAGAAGGTTGAACGTAAAATCACAAATACTATGTTTTCCTGGAGTTTTTTTTGTTTGTTTTGGATAACTTTGTGGAACAGGTGTCGCACAAGTGCTCAACAGGCTTGACGGCAAACCATTCGATGACGCAGACCAGCGACTCTTTGAGGTAGAACATGCATTGTTCTCTTTGAGGTTCTGCACACGTCTTGACGAAGTATAGTTGATTAGACCTGATGTCTTAGAAAGCCATGGATTTGACCGTTTTTGCATTCTTCTAGGCGTTTGTGATATTTTGCGGACTGGGCATCAACAACACCATTATGTACGACCAAGTGAAGAAATCCTGGGCAAAGCAGTCCGTGGCATTGGACGTAAGAACACCGCCTTCCATTTCAGTTCCAGCCTTCTGTGCAGAAATGAAAACATGCACATTGGCGAAATAACATTGCTTTGTCAACCCAAAAGTCACTTAGGATCGCTTCACTGCTCCCGCCCTCCGCTCTGGTTTCATGTCATCATACCTCTAGGCTTATTTCGTTTCGGTTTGTCTTTCCCTTCAGATCACCCCTCCCCCCCCCCATTTATGACATATGTAGTTTTTTTTATCTTTTATATTAATTTCTCTCTCAGGATGACATATGCTCTGTATTGAAATACAGATGTCAAAAGAAGCCACAGATGCTGCATAGCTATTTTGGAGCGAAAAAACAACAACCTCTGACTCTCCCTGGAGTCCTCGTGTTTAGCTCCTCTTTTATTCTCATTTTTCCATGAGCACGTGCGTATGGAAAAAAAAAAGTGCTGATCTCAACTTGTAGATAACCTCCCCACAAAGGTTTTATTGAAAATTAATGAGAGGCAGGGATATACAATCCTTCATCTGCCCCAGAGTATGTGGCCTTTCAGCACTATTCAGCCGTTACTGTACGTCCTTATATTACAGTGGGGAGCGCCCGCTTGCATTATGGTCGATTCGCACCTTTCTGCTTCAAGAAGGTAGAAGAAGAGAACAGAGAAATGGAGCATTTAAGGGAAAGGCGTTGAACGAACTAATGCGTAGATGCATTGCTCCTGGCAGCGCTGAATAAACATGAGCGTTTATGATCAAATAAGCAACTGCAGTTTTTCTGCAAGGTATTTCTCTCAGGAAATGAAGGGAACATGGCGATGGAATTGGGGCTGACACAGATGTTCTTGTCGAGCGATCTCGACGCGAGCGGTAACTTCCCTAAACCGGGGAGATGCTCTCGGTCGAGATGCTTTAGACTGGCGTTCAGGTATTTTCAGACACATCTGTCTGTTCTCGGGGAGCCTCAACTGTGTATTTTAATGATTTGAGAAATACCACACATGAAACGGATCTCATTATTTTTCAGGTTCTTTCTTACCATGCCACTTGCTCCAAGACTGAAGTTGACAAATTCAAGGTAACTGACACCTTGCAATTACCGTCATTATATTGTGTCCACAATTTCTTTTTCTTTTTTCCCCCCTCTCTGGATTTCCATCATTCGACCGCATATCCTCAAACGAGAATTCAGCTAAACTTGTCTCGAAAGTCTAGAATGAAAACAAAAGCATTTCAATGGAAGTCAAAATGAAGGTGATGATATATGTGTCGCTTCTGTAGACTTCAGAGGGGAATTCAATTGCCGTGAGAGCTTTTTCCCATTCACAGTGTTGTAAATTCTGAATCAAATGATGAATGGATGTGAAAAAAGCGGAAAATTGATGGAAGATAGAAACAGCTAATTACCATTGTTTACAAAAGACTAAGGTCTCTGATATCTATTTCAGAATGCGTTTGCTTTTTCATCCGGGCCTTTTAATTAACATATCTTAAATGACAATCTCTTATTCGCTATAATGGATTAGAAAAAAAAAAATCAATGTCATCAGAGGGGATTATCGACAGTCTGCCTTCTCGACTTCCTTTTCCAGTTCCTGTGGAGAACTGTGCAGGCGTGCGTCATAAACACGGGAGAATTCCCCAAAGTAAATAAACTAATTTCGGTATTTGGAATGGATTACCACAATCAATTGATAATACCTCTCTATGTATTATTTATAAAGATGAAAAATGAAAAAATATCTACATTTTTAATTGCCATGACATTTGTGGAACATAAATATGACCTATTTTTTCCCTGCACTTTCATGTGAAGGATTTTTCCCATGTGACCATTACTGCAAAGTAGGAACCCCGCTTTTCAGCGTGCCTTTGTGATCTTTCAGCCCCCACATTCAGCTCTGTGCTCTGCTTTCTGCAACCCCCCTCTTCCCCACCAAACACCCCCACCCCCTTCCATAACCGCTCTACATACAGTGCCTTATGGAGGAGCGCGCTTGACTGGGATTCCACCGGAGTGCAGCGGGAAAACAAATGCGGTTGACGTTCCGTAACCGGGAGATTTGAATTACAAGTGGGGTGGGGGTGGGGGGTTGGGGTGGCGTACGGTTTGGGGGGATACCTGCTGACCTGACCAGGAAACATTCGTGAGGGAGAGTTGTGACTCCGACGGGGGGCAGGAAAAGATAAAATGCTCGTTGTACTCGATCTATTACCGCGTACACTCGGAGAACTTTGATTTATCGGAACGAGATGCAGATTCAGCAGCAATAAATGGTCATGCTTAAAGCCAGGAGGGATATATCTGCTCAGACAGTCACTGTGCTCATTAAACCACACTGAAGACAAAGGACATGACACATCAGAATGAATACGCTTAATTGGAATCATTTATGTGAATTGTTTTTGTTTGAATAACGGCGGAAAAATGGCTGTTGATAATTACCACCGAACAACCAGTTTTGTCACCAAGTAAACAACAGTGGAATTGCTTTAGTGGAGCTCCCTCATTAATTTTAACCCTCTCTGAATGAGCCCTCGGAGTGTGACGATTGTCTGACCTCTCCATCCTCCTCAGCTCACTGAACTCGTGTTCTCTTTCTCCCTCTCTGTGTTTGTTTTTTTTTTTTGCTCCCATCGCGATGTATAACAGGCCGCTAACATCCCCCTCGTGTGCGAGCTGGGCATCGATAAGCTCTCCTTCGACGACTTCTCCCTGGATGTCGACGCCATGATAACGGCTGCTCTGAGGATGTTCATAGAGTTGGGAATGGTGCCCAAATTCAAGATCGACTATGAGGTGCAACCATGGACTCCCGTAATCTTCTTTTCCTTCAAAAGCAGGAGTTAGCCCAGAATGCTATCTTTCTATTAGCCTGCTCCCGATGCGTCCTCTTAAAGATGGCCGCCAACCACATGTTCCTCTCTCTCTCCTCCTCTATCTGTCCAGACGCTGTGCAGATGGCTGCTGACAGTCAGAAAGAACTACCGCATGGTTCTCTACCACAACTGGAGGCATGCCTTCAACGTCTGCCAATGCATGTTCGCCATGCTGACGGTAAAAGTCCAGAGGGGTGCATATCACACGTGCAAAATGAAAGTCCATCGTAAGGCCTCACCTTCGCCGGCCTTAATGGAGGAAATTAACATCACGATATTCACACTCCAGTGTTTTGATACCGGAATCCATCAAAACATCAAGACATGCAACACGGATGAAAGACCATTCACTGATCTCTTTTAGGCTCTTGTTAAAATGTAGGTGTTTTCTTTCACCCTCACTGGTGAATTTGTTGCAATTATTTATATAAACTCACATGAAATGCTGGGTTATTCCTTGCAAATCTTCAAATAAATCATTGCTGATTTTTAAAGGTGACCTACATTTTCCCCATGGCACCTGACGGTTATTTTGAAATTGACAACTGACAGAATTTATCAACAACAACGAAATTCTGAATCACGAGAACACAAAAGCAAGATAACCGGAGTCTGGTTGCAGACAGTAACATCGTAGTGGCGCAGTAACATCGACATGAACATGGTGTCGGTGGTGCGAAATCACATCTAGTTGACATTTGAAGTGAATCAGCGTTTTGCCGAGCCTCTGGTCAAGCCTTTCCCTAAAATCACAGAAACGTGACCACCAAGAGTTGAATTAGCCTACAGCTGTGAGGAGGAGGAGGAAAAACACCAAGAGAGGGTATAGCAAATTAGGTTTCCTTCTTTCTTCTTCGTTGACTTAATCATATCTGTCACAGTGTGAACAGTGAGATGTACAAACACATGTGAATGAAATACGGACAGTTGTGTGTTTCTCGGTGCATATCGTTTATCTTAATGCCAAACATAAAAACTGTTAATTCTGTGCCGAAAAGGACACATATTAGTATTCATTTAGAGAGAATTACAAGGGGATTACTACATTTTGACTCTGGCGCCGTTAAATCAAGCACAAAATGAAGGCAAGATGTCAAATATGAATGGATTATTGGCACGGGGTGTGAAAGAGGAGTGTGTCGGCTGTTGAGGGGTCCCTGTCCGCCCCCTGACACGTGTTTTAATGAGCAAGCTGGAAGCATCGCTATCCATGCTGTAATCCCCGCAATGACCTATAGTGGCACACTCAGCACATGGCCCCCAGAACCCATTCATCCAAGTCATAAATCTGCGAGTGTGTCTGCGTTACTGCAGTCCCAGTGGCATTTTACGAAGACACAGTGTTTGAGGATCAAGCTGCTGCTCTTGCATTGCATTTCTATTCTCCAACAGCACTTCTCGTTGCATCATAAAACGAGTGCATAAAAAAAAAAAAAAATGTTGATGTGGTTCACAAAGTGTTTGTTTTTCTCACTGGCCTCGTCTTCTCTGCGCCAATCAGACGGCAGGCTTCCAGGAGACGCTGACAGAAGTGGAGATCTTAGCTCTCATCGTTGGCTGTGTGTGTCATGACTTAGACCACCGAGGCACAAACAACGCTTTTCAGGCAAAGTATGAATTCATCTTCTTCTGTGTCTGTTGTCACACATGCACTCACATGCACACACACACACACACACACACACACACACACACACACCCCACACACACAGTCCTTCCTGAGCGCTGTTTGTTTTCCTACCTGCAGTTGTCTGTAGCAGATCAGCAAGAGTCAAGTGGCAAGTTGTATAAGGCTTATATAAGTTTCTGTTTAATGAAGAGACTGTAAACACTGCCGACTCTGAGCAAATTCAGAGTGGGATGCATGGTTGTTACCACGTCAAGGTTCTAGTTCTGCCCTTTCCAAGGTTGTTACAGCAAACAGAATATGAATCCAGTGTGGAAAGAGGAAGCAAATTGTTCTTATTGTTATTATTATTATTATCATCATCATCATTATTATTGTTGTTTTTAATGTATTATTATTATTGTTGTTGTTGTTGTCATTGTTGTTATTAATGACCATTGACATTAGCATCATCATGAATATGATTATTGTTGTTGTTGTAATTTTTTTGTATGTTGTTGATGTTGGTGATCTGTGACATTTTGACCTTCAACCTCTGCTTACCACTTTACTGGTATCATTGTCAGTATTTGTGTATCAACTGACAAACATTGATTCACTCATTAAGCACTGGGTTGTTTAGGCCGGTGCCCTTTGACCTCTGAGGTCCCTTCTACTCACCTCCCACCCGTGGCCCGACAAGGACAGTTAATATTTTTTCTCCAGCGCAAGTGAAGTTGAAAGGTGTGCTGTTATCGGTCAGTTGGGAAAACAAAGTTAAATAAAAGTATGTGTATATTAATCAGCTTGTTTTGTAATGTGTGAGAGACAAGCTATGAGTGTGTGCTAAGGGGCCTCATTCATTCATAAGACTATGACCGTTTGTTATTTTGACATACATTTTATGGATTTGCTGTTGACTCGGCAGCTGAGAAATTACTCAGGATTTATATTGGGGATAATAAATGGCTTGTACAGTGTTCTGATTGATGAATTGAGGAACAAAAATGGCTATGTTATTCATTTGTGGTACAAAAGAAAACTGATGTCTACAAGGAGAGCCAGGTTAAAATCAACATCTGGATTTTGAAGTAGACAGTAATTTCAGGATTACAGTGACTCTCGTGTCAAATCATTCAAACGCTAATTACCAGAAATAAGAAATATGAAAATTTGTAAATTTAAAGCTCAGATGAGTTTTTATTTCCTTTGCGTTCTGATTGCACTACCTGTTGTTTTGTTTGGGAAACAGCTGTGTACGTAACAAAGGCTCTTCTATACCTAAGCAGGTATCTTGGAAAAAACACAGTTGAATATCAAGATGGTGTTTCCTCCATATTGCCCAGTCTTATTATATCTTACTGCATTTTTAATGATGCTCTATTCACTTTATGGAAACTCATTAAGAAGTCAGGTGTTTAAAGAACTGCGCGCTCTACGACGGATCTGTAGGAGCGAAAACAAAACCGAAAATAAACAACAAAACACACAGAGGTTCGTGTTTTCAGCAAAGCAACAAATGACGGTCACATTCCATGCTGAAGAGGTGAATTTTAAGCGCGGCTTTAAGAGGGATTGCATTACTGTGTTCCGCTCAGCACATGTTGAAGGCTCATGATGTTATCCCTGTGTGTGGGTGTGTGTTTGTGTGTGTGTGTGTGTGTGTGTGTGTGTGTGTGTGTGTGTGTGTGTGTGTGTCAGGACGGGCTCAGCCCTTGCTCTGCTCTACGGGACCTCCGCCACACTGGAGCATCACCACTTCAACCACGCCGTCATGATCCTGCAAAGCGAGGTGCGCCGAGTTTCAATCACGCGCTCCATTGCAATTAACCAGATGTTGTGTGGATGCTAATGGCCGCACGCTACCTTACAGCAACATCTCTGATACACTAGGATCTCCCCCGCGTTCCCCGTCTTGCAGCTCAGAAGCTGCTGTTGGACTTTTGGTAGGCATCTCTCTTTGCGCCAGGCCTCAACAACTGTTCGACCAATCGCAGAGAAATTTTTTCGAGTGACATCCTAGTTTCCCCACAGGATCAACCTAAATGATTTTAGCAGCCTGCTGACCTTTCTCATGCCGCTAATATTAGGTCAATATTGTACCCTGACCGGGACTTTGGTGAATAAGTCAATTACCCCCCGCCCCATTTCTTACCTCTTCTCCATCTGATACCGTAGAGGCCCGCTTTGTCTTGAAAACAGCGAAAGGGGCTGCCGCTAATTGAACTTGAAGGCGAACATGTGGTGCCTCGGTGACTGTAGTATGTGAGAGAGTAAACAAATACCTCACGCTGCCCTCGAATCAATGTAATTACAGAAGGGATAGATTTGGTGGTAATTGGTTGAGAGAGACATTTTGCCAGGTGACTGGGTTTGTGTGAACTTGTAATTAAAGACATTTTGAGGGAGCAGCTGTGTGGAGGCTCAGTGGGGTCGGTTCCAGTGGCTTCATTATCACGCTGCTGACAACACAGTAAGCTGACAAATGTTTGCTCGGAATATCATAATGGTTTCTCTTGATACAGGGGTTGAACTGCCCCTGTCCCATTAGCATATAAATGAATAGTGTGGCTAATTCAAGGAGAAGAGAGAAAGCTCACGAGCTGGTCTGCGAGCCTGTGCGAACCATTAATTAAAACAGAAACTTTTAAACGTCAGACGCCGCTTTTGTATCTCTCTGTTAACTTTTATCGCCCCGGACTTTGTGTTTGGACGCCCGCCTCCTCCCCTTACGAACGTCTTTGATATTACATTGTTCGGTCTTTCGCAGAAACACGCAGGCCGATCCCGCGGCTGTTTTATAGAGTCTTCAAAGAAAAACAAAGGATTCAATTAGGAATCGTCTCATAATGGCCCATTTTAGCAAGTTTCTACATCATCCTTCTTGCTCTGGCCGTTCAGGCCCACGGAGGTGGTTCCGGGGGAGGTGAACGGGAGGCCAGTGTGTGATGAGAGACAGGGGTGAACAGCGGATTCCTTCCCCTCGCTCGTGCGCATTATTTAATATTGCAAGTTGTATAACCATGCCGACGGCTGCCTTTCTGTCTAACCGCATTAGATGAAAAGCGAAGAAAAAAACCAACAACTCCAAATTCACTCAGCGACTTGTTCCCGGATAATTAGAACAAGAGTGTTTTCTTTTTAATGATAAGCATATTGGTCACTCAAGGCCTGTTGGCATTATGTGCCCAGACTTGACAGCTGCAGATTTTACAAATTTTATATGTACCACATGTGCGCTCTGGTAGCGTTGGGAGAAAACGGGGTGCGAGTGTATTCATAGAGGGATAATGAAGGGATATTTGATCGTTTGCATGCAAATAACACAATAGTCTTACTGGAATCGAAAAATAGGTGGCGGGTTGTAAGATATTTAGCAAAAGTTGGGCCTTGTCCACAAGCAGGAACAGCTGATTTAATTTATTTTTAGAAGTAATTGTGAATAAGTGATGTTGAAAAACACACCAATTAATTGGAGACCAATTTACTGATAATAATATAGTCATAATAATAACAATAAAAAAATAATACAAGAACATAATATAAATAATGTAATATACTAATATAATAAAAGATAACACAATAAGTGATACAGACAATGAATCTTCTTTTCCTTTGGGCTTTTCCCTTCAGGGGTTTCCACAGCGAATCAACCTTCTCCATCCAACCTTGTTCTCTGGATCCTCCTCTCTCACACCAACTACCTTCATATCTTCTCTCACTACGTCCATAAACCTTCTCTTCGGTCTTCCTCTCGACCTCCTGCCTGGCATCTCCCATTCCAGCATCCGTCTACCGATATAGTCCCTATCCCTCCTCTGTCCATGACCCAACCATCTCCGTCTGGCTTCTCTGACCTTCTCTCCAAAACATCTAACATTAGCTGTCCCTCCAATGGACTCATTTCTGATCCTATCCATCCTCGTCTCTCCCAAAGAGAACCTCAACATCTTCATCTCTGCGACCTCCAGCTCTGCGTCCTGTCTGTTCTTCATTGTCACTGTCTCCAAACCATCCAGCATCTCTGGTCTCACCACTGTCTTGTACACCTTTCCTTTCATTCTAGATGATGTTCTTCTATCACATAGAACTCCTGACACTTTTCTCCACTTGTTCCAGCCTGCTTGAACCTGTTTCTTCACCTCTTTTCCACACTGTCCATAGCTCTGGACTGCTGACCCTAAGTACCTGAAATCCTCTAACTTCTTCATCTCCACTCCCTGCAGCCTCACCGTTCCACCCGGGTTCCTCTCATTCACACACATATATTCTGTCTTGCTGCGACTAACCTTCATTCCTCTCCTTTCCAGAGCAAACCTCCACCTAAAGATTTTCTTCAACCTGTTCCCTGCTCTCACTACAGATCACAATATCATCTGCAAACATCATGGTCCATGGAGATTCCTGTCTAACCTCATCTGTCAGCCTGTCCATCACCACTGCAAACAGGAAGGGGCTCAGAGTTGATCCCTGATGAAGTCCCACCTCCACCTTGAACCTCTCTGTTTCCCCCACAGCACAACTCACCACTGTCTCACAGCTAGCATTGAGGTCCTGCACCAGTCTAACATACTTCTCTGCCACTCCAGACTTCCTCATACAATGTCAGAGTCCGTCTCTTGGCACCCTGTCGGATGCTTTTTCTAGGTCTACAAAAGTACAATGCAGCTCCCTCTGACCTTCTCTGTACTTCTCTATTAGCATTCTCAAAGCGAATACTGCATCAGTAGTACTCTTTCTAGACATGAAGCCATACTGCTGCTAACAAATACTGACTTCTGCTCTCAGTCTAGTTTCCACTACTCTTTCCCATAACTTCATTGTATGGCTCATCAACTTTGTCCCTCTATAGTTACTGCAATTCTGCACATCCCTCTTATTCTTAAAAATGGGCACCATCACACTTCTTCTCCATTCCTCAGGCATCTTCTCTCTCTCTCTGAGATCCTGTTGAATAATCTAGTCAGAAACTCTACCTCTGCCTCTCCTAGACACTTCCATACCTCCACAGGTATATCATCTGGACCAACTGCCTTTCCATTCTTCATCCTCTTCAATGCTCTCCTCACTTCACGTTTACTAATCTCTGCTACTTTGTGGTCTACAATAGTCACCTCTTCTTCCCTTCCCTCTCTTTCATTTTCCTCATTCATCAGCTCTTCAAAGTACTCTTTCCATCTTCCCATCACTCTTCTAGCATCTGTCAATACATTTCCCTCTCTATCCTTAATCACACGGACCTGCTGTACATCCTTTCCATCTCTATCTCTCTGTTTTGCGAACCTGTATAAATCATTCTCTCCCTCCTTACTGTCTAACTGAGCATACAAGTCATCATATGCCCTTTGTTTTGCCTTCACTATCTCTATCTTTACCTTACGCTGCATCTGCCTGTACTCCTGTCTGTTCTCTTCAGTCCCCTCAGTGTCCCACTTCTTCTTTGCTAACCGCTTTCTCTGTATGTACTCTTGCACTTCCTCATTCCAGGACCAGGTCTCTTTATCTACTTTCCTTCCAGACGACACACTAAGTACTCTCCTACCTGTCTCCCTGATCACATTAGCTGTAGTTGTCCAGTCATCTGGAAGTTCTCCCTGACCACCAAGAGCCTTTCTCAACTCCTCCCTGGAAACCATACAACACTCCTCCCCTTTCAGCTTTGACCACTTTGTCCTCTGCTCTGCCTTTGTCCTCTTGATCTTCCTTGTCATCAGAGTCATCCTACAAACCACCATCCTCTGCTGTCTGGCTACACTCTCACCTACCACTACTTTGCAGGCACTGGTCTCTTTCAGATGACCTCCTACCTTACCTCACCAACATGTCTGTTGAAGATTACCACTCTCTCATCTCTGGGGATATTCTGCATCAGTTCATCTAACTCATTGCAGAACTTCTCCTTCTCCTCTAACTCACATCCCACCTGTGGTTCATAGCCACTAACAGCATTGAGCATCACACCTTCAGTTTCCAGTTTCAGGCTCAAAAATCTGACCTTCTTATCACCTCCAGAACATTCCTACCACCCTCCTCCAACAAAATGACTCCATTTCTCTTCCTGTCAGTACCATGATAGAACAACTTAAAACCTGCTCCTAAGCTTCTAGCCTTACTACCTTTCCACCTGGTCTCCTGGACACACAGTATCTCCACCTTCCTTCTCTGCATCATGTCAACCAACTCTCTACCTTTTCCTGTCATCGTCCCAATATTCAAAGTCCCTCCTCTCAGTCCCAGAATCCTGCCTTTCCTCTTCTCTCTCTGCTTCCGAACACGCCTTCCTCCACTCCTTCTTCGACCCACGGTAGCCCAATTTCCACTGGTACCCTGTAGGTTATTGGCACCAATGGTGGTCGTTGTTAACCCGGGCCTCGACCGATCCGGTATGAGATTCATCGCTTCAATTTGCTTTTTGGTTTTGGCAAAAAGTTTTACGCCGGATGCCCTTCTTGACGCAACCCTCTGCGTTTATCCAGGCTTGGGACCGGCTCAGGGAGATACTGGCCTGTGCCCCCTCGAGGCTGCATTTATTGATATTTTATGAACACAGCAAATGGAAGTTTGCAGCGTAAAGCCCTCTCCCTTACCTGCCGTGTAACGTGTCCTAGGTCAACCTGTTAGGTTGCAACTAGATTTCAATGAACCGGTTGTAATTCACCCCTGTCTGAGAGTATGCCGTCCTTGAACTGAATCCAGTATTTAAAGACATGTTGTTTATCATTTCCAATGTTAATCACTCAAACCGTCACCAATAACCGGCATGTTTGATCGTGAAAACCTGTTTGCGGTCAGCGTGCAGAGAAGCCGGGGAAGCAGGGACCACTCAGGCTATAGATTACACTACATAATGAAGCTCACAACAACCCAGAGGGTTTACTATCATCCTGCCATGCTGTCACCCATTCATAGTGATGGGAAGCAATTAGAGCAGCTCCAGCATGCCTTGTTGTCAGCTGAATGGCAACGAGGTCTGAACTTAATGAGCAGAAATGTCATCAAGGGCTTCTTTCAGCCCGTCAGCTCCAGTATGGTCGTCCAGTAACACAATGGGCGGCGAGATGTTTCTGCAGGACGGATCACATCCATCAATCAATGCCCAGATGCATCACAGAGCCTTCAAGTAGAGGTGCAGTGATATCATTTTTTAGGGCCAGTTCAATTGACAATTTCAGAGTAAAATGGGTGGATAGATTTTGTCATTTCACTACCGATTGGCGTTTGATACTTCGTTGACGTTTCTCCCACAACGTAGAACTTCTTTTGAAGTTTACAAAACGATACCATCAAGTAATTGAGTTGATCTTTGGCTGAAAGTCAATCTGTTGCTCAGATTTTGGACCCATTGCTTGTTTTTCTTGCCTGAAAATCACATTGGAAAAACCTGCTTGCCAATATTCAACATTCAATTAGCGTTACCTATTTGAGTGTAGATACTGCCATTGTTTCCATGTATGGGAATTGTAAGAATGATATGTATGTGTGGTGTCTGTCTGTGTGTCGTGAACAGGCTTCGTTATCATAATAGGAACATTAACAGAACAGAAATGAATTAAGGTAAATATATAAAAATGAAGAACAAGGCCCTTGTGTATATATCTTCCTGTTTTTTTTGGGGGGGGGTTTTTTGTTTTGTTTTCTAATGTTGCTGCTGCAACAACCGAATTTCCGCTATGGGGATCAATAAAGTATTATCCTTACTTAGATACTAAAGTACACGCATGTGGAACATGTAAAAATACACTGTTTACAAGCAGTAAATGTGCCAGAAGACGTAAGACTGAGTGAAAAATAACTTTGGGGTTGAGCGCATTTGCCTTGCTGCATTTTCCTTGTTATTAGCCCATATTCATCTAGTAATAAGCATTAAAATAAGCTTTACGCTCATCATAGATATGCATACCAGGCTCACATCATGTGAAGGAAGGAAGGCAGAGGGAGGGGGACTAGTTTTGAAGCGGTGTGCAAAATCCTGTTAAACTCGGGAGCTGAGCTGGAGACACAGTCTGCTTCCCCACCCTTACAGCGCCTGGGGGAGAACTGGCAGAATTGGTGGTTGAGTGATTCGAGCACAGAGGATATGATTTGGCACTAATATTTTTTTCATTTTCATTGGCTAAATATGACTACAAGATGGATTTGATTGGCTGTTACTGCCCGTTTGGTGAGAATGTGGCAGCTGAGCACATCATTGCCTCAAATCCGACCACCTTTTATACCATGTCAGTGGGTTTTCTAAACCCATTAGTGTCACTTTCCATTCTCGAGCCCGTCCTCCACTAATAACAGTATGATCTACTTAGATTAACTCCTTCAAGGGTTGCGTTCCCGTAATAGATGGTCACTTCTAGCTTTTTGTAGTGTGACAGTTGTGGTGAATGAGATTGAAAGGCTAAATTTATCAAGGTGTTGGAACAAATCGGTTGATCTTCAAGTGAAAGGCTTCTTCGGCAAACCCTTTCCAGCCCCAGCCCCCCAACCAATGGAGAAAACTTGTTTTACAGGGAGTTGTGAGGAAAGGATTGTCATTGACAATGTGGAGATAAATGGCGCCTCTCTGATTTTTATCTCCCATGTCACCCGAGAAAGTGTTTGTAGCTCGGCTGTGGAGACAGTCAGAGAGAAGCCTTGATAGCAGCGCAGCGGCTGGGAATTACATGCATTCTGGAAAGTGATGTTTGTCCCTACTGCCTGTTCCGCTTGCATTTTGCATTTGTTCACTTTTGGGAGTCTTAATATAGAAGCCTTTGCTGTTCCTATCTTTTGAGACAATGGTCCCGATAGTTTTGCCCTGAGAAACTCCAACATTTTATTTTGTTCTTTGACTAAAAACAAATAAACCTTCAAACTTTAGGTGGCCACATTGTCGCCATCAGCCCCCTAAAACCTGAGATGAATATACATCACTGTGGTTTTCATATACAAGCTCATCTTTAAAAGGCCACATGCAATCATGCAGGCCTATGTGGGGGTTGCCATGGCTACACAGAGGTGGGTGAGGAGCGTCTTAGCTGGTTGCCGTGCTGCAGAGTTCTGTCTTCCACTGATATGCCAGGGAGGGGTGGAGGGTGGAGGATGGAGGCGGGCTCTCCATGCAGAGCATTAATGTGAGGGCACTGCACGAGCACAGGGATATGCTGCTGCACACCAATTATGTCTGACATATTCTCTCTAGAAGGAATCTCTTTCATTGCAGGCTCTGCTTTCAAGTCAGCTATGATGTCATGACCAAATTGACGCCCCCTCCACCGTACACGTAACTTAAAAGGGGAACCCTTATACTGCTTATGATGTCAACTATATGAAATCTATGTCCACTTATACACATGAAATGTGTCCCGCGTCTCAAATTAGTAAAGGAAATCCCCTCTTTCGTTCAACGCGAGCGTTTGATTTTCGGTGTTCATTTTAACTTTCTAGTCTGAAGTCCGTTGGTCGCCGACAGCGTGCCAGGGAACTGCAGGGACGGACATGCCGTCTGAACCTCTCAGCACCACTATTGAAAACTGTGAGAGTATTTTGAGGTGTTTGTCTCGCTGGAAAAGCCCTTTTAGAGGCAGGTGCTAAAATGTGTTGTTTTAAGCTGAGGGGCACTCGTAAAGAGCCAATAAAAGATAAATAAGGGTTTTATTCTTGGTGGAGGTTTGAGGTGCAACTGAAGACAAAAATTTTGCTTTGGCATTTGTCCCTCTTAAGGTCACGGTTTGTTATATGTTAAGTGAGACAGGATGCATACATTTTTCTTTATGTTTGAACTTATTTACGAAACGTATCAGTTGAACTGAACAGTCCATGACTCTGGTGTTTCGGATCTAATACAGCACACCGTTTGGGATCATTAATGTGGTTATAAGAACATTTTTTAAACAGGAGAATAAATATTGAGCTACATTTTTTTTACAGTTTGATTTTGCATCGCTGTGACATTGATTTTTTTTTTTTTTTTTTTTTTTCCCCCCCCCCCCCCCCCTACATT
>CAAKHD010013337.1:146593-148850 GCA_901007705.1 Fistularia tabacaria | reverse complement strand
AAGGAGTGATGAGGGGGGCGGGCGGGGGTAAGAGAAGAGAGAGAGAGAGAGAGAGAGAGAGAGAGAGAGAGAGAGAAGCACTTGGCTAAACTTTCTCATTTGATGCCACCAGAACTGATCCGGTCTCAGGATGCAGCATCCCAACGGCCCAGCTGCGCGATCTAGTTCTGCTCTTCCTCTGTGGCCGTAACAAAGTCCTCTTCACAGCTTTGCCTGGACACGCTATTGGCCTCCATGTTTATCCCTGCATGCTTGTGCTTCACCGACTTAGTCTCTGTGTTTCTGTCCTTTCCTCCCCGTCTGTTTTTTCCTCTCTCTCTCTCTCCTTTCCCTTTGCATCTGTGTTTTCCTCCGCGGTAGAGGAACCTAGTCCAGTCAGTGAGAATAAGACCCCCCAGGTGGGTCCCCCCAGTGCCCAGGGACCAGTGCCTCTGTGTGTAATCTGCTGGTACCGTGTTCAGAGCCTCTCCTTTAGTGAAGCCTGCAGGAGCCTAGAGGTAAAGGAGCCAGGCAGACAGGAGAGGCCCTGTGGGTTGATTTGAACGGCACCAGAGAACTTTACAGAAATAACAAATGGAATAATGAAGTTGCTTCGTGCCTCGTAGTGTACAAATAAGAGACCGCTTGATTTAAGCAAAAGTGACACATGGACTCAGATGCTTAACGCCATCATTCATTAGTAAACTGGAGTTTATAATTATGTCTTGAGTATTTACGTCTGTTCAAACGTATTTCATGTTGTGCAGATTATTTCTAGGAGCAGTGCAGTGTTAGGAGAGCTGCATAACAGTGTCACTTTATTTGGTCCTCCAAATAAACTCTTCCTGTGTTTTTCCCACTGAAGATACATGCAGTCACTGAAGTGTTTATACTCGTTAATCCAACACAAATGTCGCTTTGCTACAATATTTTTGCTTTTAAAAAAAAAAAAAAGCACTTCATATGAATTTGAATACTACTAGGCCTCTGTTCAGATATCTTAGACCCAACTTCCACTTTCTCAGTCAGACATTTTATTTTTGTTGTTTGCAAATTAGCAAAGTCTTCAATCTTAAAACATGCCGTCTGTCATGTTTACAGAACCAGCTGTCGGGAAACTTACTGAGGAAGTTCAAGAACAGCAATGGCTGGCAGAAGCTCTGGGTTGTGTTCACCAACTTCAGCCTGTTTTTCTACAAGTCTCATCAGGTGATCCACTTTCACCATCCACACCACACGGCGTCACGCTCATTTCTTTCCGAACGCTCTCCAGGAGCCGGTGTTTGCTCTTCTCTGCGGTGAGAGGATCTCACCTCCGTGCAGAAATTCAAGTCCATGTGTTACCTCAGAAGTGAAAGCAATTTCCCATGCATTCTTTTTTTTTTCTTTTTTTTTGTTATTTCACCCCGAGTCTCTCCTGGGAAAATATTTGCTGGCTTTTTTTTATTTTTTATTTTTTTCAACAATCAAAATTGAAAAACCCTGAATTGACACTTGCATCGAAATCTCTTCTGAAGAGCCAGCATCCACAATGCATATGAAAGTCTCCAAAGTGCACTTATGTAGAGAGTCAAAAACAAGGAACTACCGGAAGTATCGACATCAAAATGAAACAGTCAAGGCTGAGAGCAAGTGAATATACAGTCTTTGTAATTAAAGTGATGAAAATTGATTTCTTTGCATTTAATTAGTTAATATCGGGTGACACAGCGCAGAGATTCCATCACACAGCATGAAGGTCCCTGGTTCAATTTCAACAGGGTTGCCTCTGTGTGTGTGTGTGTGTGTGTGTGTGTGCGTGTGTGTGCGTGTGTACGTGTGTGTGTCCATGTCCATGTCCATGTTCTCCCTCGTCTGCGTGAGAGTCGTTCGGGTTCTCCGGCTTCCTCCCACAGTCCAAAAACATGCAGGAGGTTCATTGGAGACTCTAAATCACCCAGATGTGTGAGTGAGAGAATGAATGGCTGAATGATGGGGTCGGATGTCTCTATATGTGGCCCCGTGATCAACTGGTCCAGGGTGACCCCCACTTCTCTTCCAATTCCCCTCCCATGATACTGAGTGCAGGATAAGCTGTCTAGATAATGAATGAAAATTAATATCATAAATCAGGTTAAATGAAGACTAATGTTATCATTATCTGGTTTAGTCAGCCGTGTCCTGCGTCACTGCGAGTTATTACCGTAACCATGTGTCAGAATATAGCTTTACAAGTCATCATTGCGAATCTCGTGCATTGATCGAAGAAAGAGATTGAAGTTTATGTTATAGATACATC
>CAAKHD010013337.1:129093-141593 GCA_901007705.1 Fistularia tabacaria | reverse complement strand
CAAATCAGAGGTGTGATAATGTACTTTTGCCCGATAAACTATTAGCAATTCTGACAACGTGCGTTAGGAAGCTTAAAGTTACTCACAATACAGAGTCAGTTGACCTGCGTGCTTAACTGATGCAGCCGGCTTTGCAGTAGAAGAGAAAAACTAGCAGATGTAATTTTACATCTACTCAAACTTTGCTGTTGCAACGCGATATGAACTTTAACATCAGTAGATTGATTGATTTATTTTAACAAGTTTCTGAAAAGTAGATTTTCTTTCTGTTACTTATGAAAATTCTGTGATCAATTGTTTTATAAGTCATCATTCAAATGGAGGGTACTTTATAAATAGATTTATTATGAATATTATTACTCGTAAAAGGCCTTTCACAAACATTTAAACAAGAGAAAAAGTAATTTATTCTTATAAGTAGTAGTAGTAGTAGTAGTAGTAGTAGTAGTAGTAGTAGTTACTCCTAGAAGTTGTGTATCTGTCGTTTGAATATTTCCATACGTAAGCAGACGTCATGATATACGTAATGCCTCAGGATATTGTAGCCTCGAATCACATTCTCCATCTTTCCTCGTTCGACGTGAGCAAGGATCGTGGATATGTCAGTCCACGTCACAGAATATCGAATTTAAAACATTATTTCCTGGTTAAATATATTGTGACTGTATCAAACCCCAGTCTCAAACATCTTTTGAACTGACTCTCATACTGACTGCATCGTAACCCTTCTCCTTCAGATGTAACTGCCGTGGCTTGGTATTTCTGTTTGTCCTGCCACCAAGTCCCACCAAGCTCCACTTTATGCTGTGTGGTCAAGGTCAATAGATCCAATAACCAGCCTTCGCTGCAGAGGAACATGTGCTGCTGATGCCAACTCCCAAACTGCTTCCGCTACACTTTTACATGGCAAAAGTCAATAAGCTCTGCTTTCGGTCACTTCGGGTTTCTGATGTTTAACTCTTTTTATGTCTTTGGAATTTGTCCAAAGGCGCTGAAGTCCTGGGAATACCTTGATGTGTGTTTTCAAGTACATAAAGTATGTTTGGGCACATTTCGTCCACCCTACAGTGTGACAGAACTTGTTGTTCTCGGATCAGTTACGTTGAGTGGATCCATGTATTACCGCGACGAGAAGATAGATTTGTTGGTCAAACCGTTCACCAGCTTTGTCTTTCATGGATTCGAAGACCGGCTTTGAGACTCGGTGAGCTGAATGCAATCTTTGGGCGGGACAGAGGTTTTGAGCAAACATATGGGAAGGAAAGTAACCGCTTATGCGGGTCTTGTGCAGATACAGTGGACACCTGCCACATACAGTATGTTGCCTGTGTGAAGATTACAGGGACGTAAGTGTTGTGTGAGGCCTAAGCAGCTTGACCTCCGTTTGCATATCTATCTGTCTCACCAGAAGGCCCGTTGATGTCAGCACACGAGTCGCTTCTGTTGCGGTGCTAAATGGTACTTTGGGTGAACGAGCCGAGGGGTTCTCGGGACGGCAGAGCAGATGAGTTCTCGTCTCAGGTCAATAATGAATGAGACTGATCTAGTAACCAGTGCATCTGCTAAGTGTTCCTCTTTCAAGAGCCTCAAACTCTGACGCCCAATGTCACACCGTAAGCCTGAACGTATTTGGAGGGGAAATCAATTGACAATGCTAAAGTGACTTAACTAAACATTCAAGCTTCTCAGGTCACAGATGTGTGGCCTGATAAAGGGCTTCAAGGAATGTGATAAATAAAACATGCCTTCAAACTCACTGTGAGATGTGTCTGCCTGAGAATTGGCCACGGGCCCAGATGATTGTGGTAATTACCATGATGAGCCAGATCTACCAGTCGGACCAATGATCAGAAGGAAGCCTGACAATTCTTCCTGTTCATCAAATATCTCAAAAATTCAAAGTTTCGTCTTATCGTTTCGACTGAACCTGTACATGGACAGACGTCCAGTAGTTCAAATGAAACAAATCACCTGACCTGCAGTCACTTTCTTTAACTCTGCTTCTTTTTGCCAAACTTCTTTTGCACGTTATGCAATATCACCAAAAGCCCAGCGCGAGAAGGGAGAAAACGTCTTCGGTCACGACTCCCAAATAATGCTTGTGCCTACATTATAGAATTATTACTGTGGCTGCAGACAGTGTGTACTAATGTAGGGAGTTGTTACGTAATTGTCTAATTTTAGAATTTACATTTCCATGACATGGTTGCTTAGGTAACGGTCTGCATGTCAGGGCCACCATGAGCTCAGTCTCCAGAATCTTTCCATCCTGCCAGAGGAGGAAAAGACCATGGTTTCCTGTCTTCCATCTTCTGGTGGGCAGAATGGTGGCTTGTCTTGTTGTAGATAGAGCAGGCTTCCTATGGTTTTGTTTGGGCTGAAGTTTTCGGCGCTGTTGCACCGCCTCGTCACCGTGGTCTGCCTGACAGAACGGAGCTGTTTTTGGAGTACAGAGGTCACCATAGCAAAGGGGGCCTTCGAAAGTACCTGACCAGTGTTTTCCTGTTAGCAGCCACTCTGGGGCTCATTTCAAATCATAACCATAAAGCATGAACCCCTTCCTCGCCTCCACCTTTAACCTTTCCAGACAACAACCAGAGAGCAAAGAAGGTGTTTCTTTTTAAACGGTCCACTAACGCCAAAGAGGGTTGTTTTATTGGAGGCTGGAATGCTCCCTGTGTGAGTGTTACTGTTTGTTTAGTTTCAACACACATTTGTCATTGGTCGCTTGGACGCGTTCATCTTAGCTTTGTCCAAGCATTAATGCTCCGTTGATTTGGCTGAGGTTCAGGGAATAGAGGCCTTCCACTAAATGCAGGGTTCAAGGGTTCAATTCCGGTTTTAAGAAATATGAAGGTCCCTGAGCAAGACAATGAAATGAGAGCCTGTGAGTCAGAGAGGCAAAGGTGCTTGCGTTTCATGTTCATGTAAGCATTCAAAACATTAAGACGGACGAGCTCCTTTCACAGTAAACATACATCCTGCTTTGGAGCCATAATTGTAGCACGTTATCTCCCGCTACAGCAATCAAGCATCGAAAGCTCTGCTGTTCTCCATACCATTAAGGTTGCTATTTTTGAGCTCATTGATCACACCCCTAAGTGCAGCCGTGGAAGACTTGAGTCACAGCCTCGCCTTCGCATCATTCTCGTGTTTACCGCCGATCCAGTTTGCAGTGACTTGATAATCATGTCTGGCATCATCGTCCGTGATCTGATAAACTATTCCAGTTGAATAAATGAAAGACGATGCTGCTCATCGTGAGTGAACATCTTAGCATAAGTGTGTTTGGCCAAACTAATATAGCAACAGCTCTTGAGATATAAGGTATTTTAGGTTCTTCTTAACATGTATGTTTAATGACGTAATAAAAAGAGGGTGTCGTGTCATTATTGATCACGGTTCAAATCGAAACAATTGTTAATTACGCAATCGAGGGAGATTGTGACATTACCGCGTGTGAGAAATTATCACCAGCACGACAAAAGAAAAGCGATGGAAGCTCAACTAGCTCGCTGCAATGGAGATACATGCACCACTGGTGAGTTTCAAACATTAAAAGAAGTTACGATGACTCTGTAAACGTACAGAGTGCCTCTTACTGAGAGGCTAGCAAGAATCCACAAAAGCCTCCCTGATAGGCAGCAGGCGTCATCCAAGCAATATTGTCATCCTGCGCATCGTTTGTGTAAAACAATATCGTAATGTGCGACTTTTTGACGAAGAGTGCTCTTTAAAAAGCAGGTAGCATATTTTGGATCGACCCTCAACCCTGCGTTGCGCTGCATCAACATAAGAGAAGCACCTCACCTTGTGGTGCGCTCTTCATATGCTGCCACTGTTTACTGTTAATTGTTGCTTTTACCAAAAATAAAGTAAATCTACAAACACTGAATGATAACATGAAAACGATTTAAGCTACACACTTCAACTTTGTTTTCTAGTGAAAGGGAGGAACTTCCTCACCGCTGGTTAAGCACATTGTGCCGTTGTTCTGTAGTGTTGTATTCACAGAGGATCAGGGCTGGCAGGAAAAAGACCAATAATCCCATTCATTCAAATAGGATTATAGACCATCAGCAGTTCACAATCCAAAACCCTCTTTGATAATTATTCAGTAATGTTACTAACCAGTATTTTACACAGCATTAACACTATGTTTGCTATTAAGTTTACAGACTAAAACAAATATGGGGATTATGGAAATGCTCGACCACTCGATGACGGTTCCTCCAGATGTCTGAACACCGATACGAAAGGCTGCTTTCTGAGTTTATTGATCGGCTGGTGTGTCCCAGTGGGACCCTTTCACATCTGCATCAGATGTGGTTTGAGCTGTGACCAAGTTTTCCATTCGACCTCTCGTGTGGACGCGTCACATCACTACAAAGCTTCTTATTTTCCACGAACCTGTCCTTTCAAGAACCACACGAGAGTCATTCTGTGGGACGTCTCTTTGAACGCACTGACACATCGTGTGAACGGTTTCCAGTTATTTAAGTTGGACCCGTGATTTTAGTGCCGTTTGCCAGTGGATTGATGTAAATTTCAATCCGAGTATTGGTGCATTCTCTGCTTCCTGCTATCTAGACCTCATTAGAATTACTGGAGACCAGGCTTTTATCCAAGAGGTGAAACTGGTCAAGCTCTGTCAGGCAAAATGGTTCTGCTATTCACGTGCACCTAGTTGCAGATTAAGCTCATCGGATTAGAGCTCTGAAAGGGACCACAACATGACTTAAGACTGAACAGCACCTCCACATAGTTGGCTGGAGCCATTTCTTGAGAGAGACGACTAATGGCTAACACATTTTACTTTTAAGTTCTTGCGTATTTCCCTTTTGGTTCACTCCCTATAAGTAATGTTTCCCTTCCATACTTCACCGAAGCTCACCATGAACTTGTAATTGTGGGCATCACTGTCTTACCATGACAGAGGAGATTGTAGGGTAGGCTGTAAGCCAAGTATCTTATCCTTGTCATTATTTTCCCACCTGACAGATGGCATTTTCTCCATTTTTGAGTAACCGCGAGTCACAGGACGTGCCCTGCCTTCAGAGGGGAGGTTTACCGTTTTTAACTCGTAACTTGTCAGCCCCCTTTGGCGATCCAACCCTCCCATCCGCTGGCCTTCCATTTTCATTCACTCTCCACACAGATCCCTCTCGCGTCAGCTGCTGCGGGAAGCGGTGTCCGGAGGGAGGTATTGCAAAAAAAAACAAACAATCAGCCGATTCACGACGCGAGTGCCTTTTATTTTATTTTCAGAGGCAGGCCTCAAATGTACGAATGTCGTGTAAACAGAGATTACTGACTCGTCTTTTAACATTCACGCTGGTGGTTACGGAGAGGCGAGCGTTTGATGTATTGAAGGATTGTTGCTGGAAGGAGTTTGGAGAACTGCTTATCATTCCTGCCGAGGGGCTACTGACTGCAGTCCCAGTGCAGGGATGAAAGTGAAAGTTCCTGCTTGTTTTTATCACTCATCAGGGATTTCCCTGACTGTTTTGCACCTTTATGTGCCAATTTGAATTAACCCACAGCACCAAACCGAGGCGGAAAAATGCATCATTATTTAGGTAATTGGATAAAAGTCAGAAGCCTCTCCATTGGATATCTTTGATATTTCTCTCGCTCCCACATCGCATGCTGTTAGTTTAATTAAACCGTTTCGAACCTGAGCTGCGTGTGGATGGGACCCGCTACAGCCAGAGGGGATCAACTCCAGTGACTTTTCACCAGGCCGGCTGCATAGCTGGCATTCCAATGTAGGTCAGTGAGTGAAGAAGAAGGAGGCCTACAACCTGCAGGGGGCAGGGAAAAGGCAGGGCCAGGATTTGTATCTCACCTTCAGAGTGTGAGGTGTAAGTATTGTCTGGGACCACACAGCTCGAGGTCAGAGTTCACCGCTTTATTTTTGTTGTTATTTTCCTTTTGTACAGTTCGGCCGAGGCAAAATCAGTCGATAACAACTGGCAAAAGAGGCAGTTCAGACAGCATTGAAAATAGAAGATAAAAACGGAATATAATCACAGGAGCACGTCATGATATCATGACGTGCAGTTATTGAAATTGAGCAAATAAGAAACTGCACGTACCGTGACAAGGTCTCATGCTAGAAGCTGCAGGGTTCTATCAAAAGCCGGACGAAAGCTCGTGTTTACTGAACATCTCGTCGATTAAATGCAAACGAGATAATGGCGCGACATGTTTCGTCACAAACGAAAAAGCAAGATATTCGTCCTAAGACGAGCCAGATCTTTTCCTTGAGCAAATTTTAAAAAAATTAAAGAAAAACAGTGACAAAAAACAAAATGTTGCGTGAGCGGTCCAATTTCTAATACTAAATTTCTTAGTTGCAGAACAGAAAATTAACCGTTTACCGTTAACCGAAATTTACAAGTGTTTTAATGCTGAAATTTAATTTCTATTTCATATATATTTAAGCATGAGTCCATTTGGAGAAGCTATTTTTAATATTCGTGTGAATAAAACCATGGCGTGATGTAGCCTTTCGTTCATTAGCAGCAGTTATCAGCTCAGACGTGGAAGTCTTTGTGGCTTCAAGACAATTCAATGTTCAAAAAAAGGCTAAAAGTCTTTTTGATAATCTTGCCGAACACAAGACACCCGGAAGTAGGAAGACGAGAAAATCCACATTCTTAAAGATGTTTGGCTTCTTCCTTCACAAACGCTGCACTGCTAGATTTTCTGTAGCTTTTAAATCATTTGGTAAGAAAGCAGAAGTGCACATATTATCCACTATCAGGGCTTTTTCTCTATTTGGTCGTAGAGGAATTGGAGCAATAAGCCTTCAAATGACTATCATAATAATTCCAGGCCTTTATCTTGATTATAATAAGTTATTATGTAGGTCTTCTGTTCATTTGATTTACATCGTATTTTTTCTTTATTTTTGAGTGTATATCCCTATTTTCCACCAAAAACGTGCTCATTTGGGGCTTATTTGTGAGCACGTTGCTGCTACCAGCCTGATTTTAACTGAAAACAGACTGACACTGGAAACAACGCTCCGGGAACCTCATTATAACATTCATATTACAATACACGAGTTATAGTTTCATCACAAAACAAGGCAATACCCTTCATAATTTACGAACATTTTTGAAATGTTCATATCTGTGATTTGGTCAATTTACTCAGACTTTTTATATGCTATGTTGTTTAAATAACATTTAATGTGTCAGGTTTGAAACACAAGAACGGTGCTCTACAGAAAATAGCCTTCACAACTTTCCCTTGACTGGAAGTTTGGGTGCCAGAGGGCATCAGACAGTACGAGCAAAATTCAAATGTTAAGAGATTCAAAATGTCACTCTTAATACATTGTGGGTCAGTTGGATTATCCTGAGCTTGCCTGATTCCTTTATGGGTAATTATCTGTGTTTTCTAACTTAGAATATTTCATTAATGTATTATTCTTTATCTGACCGTCCAACAAATGCCAATCTGTCATTTTGAAGCGAATGGGACAAGAATTTGGACAAGCAATAAAAACTTTCCATCAGAATGAATTTTGATGAGATACGGTTTGCTGCCCATTCAACATTTCACAAATTTTGCATAAAACACTGAGCTCCCCTCTTTTTTCTTTGAACGCTGAGGCGAGCCCATTGTGAACGCTGCCCGCAGCGCACAGATGAGTTTTGTTAAAAGATTCACAGAGATGTGGAGGTTTTGCTTCTAAGATTCCTTCTTACACTCTTCAGATCGCTGACATTCAGAAAAGCGGGAGGGAGGAAACTGGCTCCATAGCCCAGGGCAGAAATGAAAGTCTGGCATGCTTAGTGGCTCCGCTGATCTGTTTAGTTATTCGGTTAAAGCCAGTGCATAAAGCAAAGACGGGGCACTTCATGAGGATCTGTTTTTGTTTGCCTGTTGTTTATTTTCCAGAGTCTCAGCGTGTTGTACAGAGTGTGCAGTACGTGTCCCCTTCTGGGGTGGATACATAACGTGAGCTCTGCGGTGTTTATGGACGACACGCAGCGTGTCTCCAGGATAGTTTTTAATCTCACAATTATTTGTGGTGGAAAGAGACTGTTGACATCTTTGCACGTGTTAGGATGCTCCTTAAACAGACAGCGGCCTGTGTTTATTATCATTTTTAACTTGACCGATTGCATCAATCATCTTCACTGCAGCACAGAAAATAGCTCAGAATCTCCGCCTCTACTCAGTCCCCTGTTAGAGACTCCACTTAGTAGTTCAGGGCCAGTATTTTCACCCCCACCCTCCCAAAAGCAGTGCTCTGAATTCACTGCACCCTTCACATCAGCCCGTCACTGTCTGAAACGCTGCGCCTTGGACGACGTTGAGCGACTGTCATTTGATGATTTAGTTCTGATGTTTTTTGTTTTTTTTTTCTGTTTCTTGACCTCTTTTATGCGAGTCCTTTGAGACTTGCAAAAAAAAAAAAAAAATTCAAATCCGTCTTTGTTGCCATAGCAGCCAGGAAAATTAACCTGATCCGGGAGGCACGCTCACTCAATGCCAGCAACATGGAGCAGATCAGCAGTAAATAAGATTATTTGTTTATTTGTATCCAGAGATGTGTTACCTGGAGGATCTGTGCTGTTCCTAGCAACAAATGGGATGTATTCAGGAGTGGCCTGGAGACTAAACATGTGGTCACAGCTAACTCTGTCAAGCCATTCTTAAACAGGGATGTATCCCATAACATGTGTTTCCTCTGTCAGGAAGGGCGGGAGCCTCTGGAAAGGTTTGTTCGGGCAGTGCTTGGTTCGCTCAGTTGTCGCTTACGAACCGCAGCTTCAACAGGAAGGAGGCAACAAAGCTAATCCCAGGCCTTCGGAGCACATGCATTACACATGAATACACATGGAAATGAATGTCTCCCTGTTCCAAATTGTTTGTATTAAGAAAGATAGACATTATCAGATAATACATTTTTTTAAAGCAAAATATATAATACAAAAATGTATTGTGATAATATTGTCCAGGACTGCCTATAATTCCGCAGTGATTCCAGACCTGAAACGATTGAGAAATGTACTGATCAAATTTCTACGTGTGATTCTGTCATGCATCTCAATATTCGTTTTACCTTGTTCCCAGTCACGAGGAAACTGCTCTCTATAGCTGCGCTGGTTCAGCGGCGCAGGTGCACGGACATGGCCTCATCTCCCTCTTCATCCTTTGTTTCCCGTGATTGTCAGGAGTGCCCAGCGAATCAGGCTCAATAGGATTTCCACTGATTACAAACAAAGGGCCGTCTGAGATTAGCTGATCCTTTAAAGGTTCTCAAACGTCCAACTGTCCCCCCAACTTCCCCACCACCCCTCCCCCGTTTCTTAATGCCACGGACACGCAACAAAAAAACCAAATCACTGCGTATCCTTTTATTAATCAATCCTTTTATTTTTATATTTTCCATTTCTTTGGCGTGGTCTTCGCCCTCTTCTCCGTCCTCCCACTTTCACATCAATTCCTGGACCACGCTGCTTTAAGTTTTATGGATAAACAGATTAGTGTCCTTTTCCACTTTATCTTCGCCTGTTTAAACCTCCCTCCTGCTGTTCTATGCGAGATCATCTACCATCACCTGAAATGTCTACAGGAAGATAATGCTTTTATGTGAAACCTAGGCTTTTTTTTTTTTTTGCTTTTTTTAGAGTTAACCCTAAAGAGGAATTAACCCTCTGAGCGTACAGCAATTCATCCCGGGTCTGTTTAAGGATGTCATCAATTATCTTGTTCTCCAAAGAGAACCTGGGAGTTAATTTTGGACGGTTTCTGTCTTCTGTTGAGATGGCAACTCATGATTTGCACCATTCCATTCACTCTAAAAGGACTTTTAGACTTTTAAAAGGACTCATTTATAAATCATATATTCATTTTGATGGAGGCATCATTTTGAACTGAGGCCATCATAGCTCCTTGATTCTGAAGATAAGATTTTTAACCAAAAGGAGCTTTGTCAGTTTTTCTCTTCCATTTACTTTGCTGTCAGATTTTTTGGGGGGGTCTGATTTAATCAAAGGATATCATGTTGGTTTTTTTTCATTTTCATTGGAATGTGTGATTGAAAACTGAAGACTTAAAGTTTATTGTCATGTTTACAGTCTGGTGTTTCCTTGTACAATGAAAATGTGTGCACACACGTCTTGAAATTTCTATTTCGAAATGTAACACAAAGCTGCTCCTTGCATGCTGTGACCGTACACCTCGAACGATGCAGCTGAGTAAGACAAAGTCATTGCATTGAGTAATGTTATTATTTTCTCATCCTGTGCGTAATTACAATAATGTCATGAGTAATATATTACTTGAAAAAGCTTCAACTGTATTCAAACTCAAATCAGGAAAGTATTTTTTTTAACTATGATTAGACAACCATTGAGCGAGGAGACGCCTGTGAGTCAGCGTGTCACTGTTGAGTAATAGAATTCGGCAGCAGGCCAGCAGGGACTTGTTTCAGGATGTTTCAGCTCTCAGCCTCCCTTGCTGCAAGTGAGAGCCTGATCTTGACAAGAGGCATGTCCTCCAAAACAGCCAGCCCCCTGAACGCAGCGCTGCTGGAGTTAGCGATAACAGCCTGTCATCGAGAGTTTATCCGTCTCTGACGGACACCACAACATATACCATGATGATAACTTGTTGTATTCATGACTCTGGTTATTACTTGTGTTTTTATGTTGATGTTCTCATTTGTAAGCTGATGTTCTGCATCTGCATGGAATTTGAATTTGTTTTTTTTAAGGCCTTTTGAAATAACATCAGCAGCAAGGCTCTTGTTCCTGTGGCTTCCTCGTGCTGTGCTGTCCTTTTCTTCCTGGATAGTCACGACTGTATTGTGAATTATTGTTTTCTAGGAAATCCCTTTCTTGTCACACACAACGGTTTTTATTAAGACCAAAAGCAAACCCAAATCCGTAAGGGTACCGTAACTCGTAATTTTGACACAATAGCCAATTTTTTGGTTTCATTTAAAATCAGGGATTAGTCTTTTTTTTTTTTTTTTTCTCAAGGCAAAGTAATAGTTATGTCAGATGTAGTACAATCATGTGCCTGCAGATGGCAGTAAAACATTCTTCCCTAGGTTTCCTCACCTTTTGCCTCTCCACAGAATTTTATACTTCTTTGGGAAAAAAAAAAAAAAGCCAGCAATCATAAAAACTGTCATAAAATTCAATTTAATATTTCAAATAAGTAGTAAGTTCCTGAAGGGATTTCCTTAAGGGAGTCTCCCGAGGGATCAATGAAGTTCGATCCTGTCCGAAGTGTTTGATCAATTGATTTCTTGAATCGCGAAGATGTTCATACGTCCTTATATTGTGTTTTGTGAACCCGCTTCATAGAACATAAAGCCAACAGCCGCGTTCAAGGCATTGTTTGTGTGTGTGTCTGTGTCTTTGTACAGACTTTTGATTTGTGCACGTGTTCTTTGCGCAACATATACTTACCCTGCATTCGGTGGCTCCCCTCCAAGGTCACAGAAGCAGAACCCTCAGGAAAATGGGTCATTTTCTTCTCCTGGAAGAAATAAACAGTCCCAAAATACATACTTTTAGGAAGAGGATGTAGGCATCTTGCGTTTGCTTTGCGCCACTTTAAAGAGGCAGGATAGCCTGACATGAAAAAGGGCTTTCTGATTATCGGTCAGTATGCATGTTCTCCCCACTTCAATAATCGGAGTCCTCTCCTTCATCACATCTTGGGAATTTCGAGTTCCTAAAAATTTTCCCATGTAGAAATTCCATGCCTATCCTTGTTGTCCACTCTCATGTGGACCTGCAGGGAAGTGCCTGCCCACAGAAACATTTTAGAACCTTCACATTTTCTCTGGAGTGTTGATTGCTCCCCTGGCTTTGCTCCAGTAAAATAGTATTTCCTTCCATGTGTGTGACTGAACATTGGCAGTCAGCATTACATAATAACTGGACAGCTCTCCAGTGTCCAGGAGCTTTGATTAAGTTTGAAGGACAGTGGGCAGAGAGAGGCTGCTTGTTATGTATGACAGGGTTTACACACACACACACACACACACACACACACACACACACACACACACACACACATCAGCAGGAAACAGCCACTTCCTTTCTGAGGTTCTCGGGGAGTTTGCGCTTTGAGCCACTCTGGTTAGTCTGCACCGTTTGGGTTGTAATGTGGGTGATGCCCTTTGTGGTCCTCCATTTTGAGGCCTCTCTCATGACACACACACACACACACACACACACACACACACACACACACCTCCCAGCAGATAGCCTGGCAAAGAAAACGTCAGCGGCTGACCACCTTCAACCGAGAGGATCATCAGATGAGACGCCAGCTCCTCTTGACCTCTGCAGTCCTCTGTGGTCTCTTAGTGTTGAGGGGGAGTGTGTGTGTGTGTGTGTGTGTGTGTGTATGTGGATGGGTGTGTGTGTGTGGGGGGGGGGGGGGGGGGGGGGGGGGTGTTTAACTCCTCTCTTTTTTCCCCCAGGGGGCGCATTTTTTAGTATGATTTTCCTTTC
>CAAKHD010013337.1:116847-129073 GCA_901007705.1 Fistularia tabacaria | reverse complement strand
CGACGGGATTCGGTAAAAATGGCGCCCGGGGGGGGGGGGGGGGGGGGGGCTATTGCGTGGGGGGGCGGGCGGGGGGGGGGGGGGGGGGGGGGGGGGTGGGGGGTGGGGGGGGGGGGGGGGGGGGGGGGGGGGGGGGGGGGGGGGGGGCGGGGGGACTCCAACCTTTCCCTTTTCCACCAAGGCTGGCCATTTGATGATCAATTTCTGCTCCACCCATCGCTTGCCGCTAACAGCCAGAAATTGCTGTATGACTACCTCGAGATGTTATTTCGGGGGTTCCAGCTGGCCAGAGGAGACTGTGTGAAGCAGATGTCGTGCCTGTGGTGAAATCCGGGAAGAGAAATGTGTCTGTTTAGCCAACAAAAAGGTATCTGAGATTAACATTAACATGACTGCAGACTTAGATAAGAAGGTACTGTTTGTCAAACCATGGGTCGCAGCTGGAGTCCCACTTACTCGTTCAGTTCATACTTTCAAATGTGTGCCTGAAGTCACAGGTATGTAGGTTCAACAGGTAAAGAAAGGCTTACATAAAGTTTCAGCCACAATACCGACTCTTCTTCGGGTGATTAGAGGAACCTTGTGTCTGCTACCACCAACCACCAGGGCCGATGTCGGCTTTTTTGAAAGCGAAGACAAATATTGGGAGGAAAAATAGCTTCCCCGTTGACAAGATTCTGAAGTCCCACTGTTTCATTTCAATTTCGTCCGTGCAAAAATACTCTGTAATTGTAAATATACGACAGAGTCATATCGGCACTAATTATGTCAAGAGCGGCTGCCATTTGCATCGTCTCTTCCACAACTCCAGACAGTCATCACGCTTCTTACCACACTTTGAGCAGGCAGTAATCCTTTCCAGGACACAAAACAGCTTTCGGTGAGGTTAATAATACTTTGTCAGAAGCAATACTTTATTTTCATGCAGGAATTTCAGTTTCCATTTTCCTTTTTTTCTTTGTTTCTCCTTTTTATCCTGCAGCGATGTTGGGGCGCCTTCTCACACTATTACCCTGACAAAGCCCCTATTTATAGTCGGGTAGAATATAGGCAAACCCAAATGCAACATGCTTAACTAGAGGGAAACCACACTGTTATACAACAATTGCATGTTTTTACGAAGATAAAATTACAAAAAGATAAATGTCTATCTAATAACTAATTGAATCAATTTTCTATGAGATGGACTTAGGTTTAAAAAAGAAGATTTGAACCAAAACAATTAATCGCCAGTTGCCAGACAATGACATACTTTGCCAAAATACCAAATATTATCTTGTAAAGCCTCTAATGTGTGGGTTCAGTTCCCCCGTCTCTTCTTCTATCAGTGCAAACTGAGTGGATAAACAGTGTTGCAGTAATCCGTTCCAGCTCCATTCAGCTATCGGTGTTTTGGCGGGGCCCTTATCTCTTCAACAGCCGCTGCAACATTGAGCACAGCGGTGCCCTGTGGACAGTCACATCTCCCGCATCCCACTGAAGATGTTCACACTGGAGCATCCACAGATAGCTGGGTCTTAGCACACTTCAATTCACCTATTCTTCACTCTTGCTTTGCCAAGGGCTTAGGCTTTATACTTAGAACGGCCGAGACAGTCCAAGTGTGTCCTGCTAGGGGCTACCTTAGTACTCTATTAGTCAGCTACACATGTTTGGTATGTACTACCTCGGGCTTCGCTGTGCTTTATGTTTTTTAGGCATAAACCGCATGACAGTAATTGGTCAATTGAGTATAAAAGTATGGTTTCGACAGAAAATGCTCGCTTTCAAACACTGTTTCAGAAAAGGCTGCAGGCTGTTGAAAGGAACCATGTCAGTCATAATGAATCAGCAGTCTCCTTTCCTGGCATTAATAATATATCGACCTCAGAGGATGTTGGCATGTGTAACAGCAGCAGGAGACATGGCGGTGACACAGCAGTCGTAGCAGTAATGAATATATATTTTACAAAAATGCAGCCATAGGCACAATCAATATCACCCAATTGTCATGCAAACCACTTTCAATCCTTCCATCTAGAAGTGTCGTATTGGTGTCCTCAGACCAGATGTGACCGTGCCTGGATGTTGAGATCAAGTGGTGGTGAAGTGCCTCCATCCATATGGATTCCTGCCAGCCTTAAAGTCACCACATTCTAAAGCATGTCTTCCATTGTTGTGTATTTTAACCCTAAAGGGGACTGATATTATTCCTTGAAAAAGTAACGGAAATGGTAAAATCTCAAACTTGTGTAAAGAAGGTTTTTTTGATAGTCTGCATGTACGTTGTGGTGTCATTTGTTTTCACCTCTCTCTGGCCATTTGAGTGAGCGCAGGAATCACCGGCTGCATCCATGTTTATTGTCTGTGGTGCTTTGATTATTATGAACGCGTTCCCTCACGGTAAATATAACTTACAAGAGCTCCTACTGGGCTCTTTCACAAGCAGGATACCAAGTTAAAAACTCTACTTTTACTATTAATAGCAAGTACTGTAATATGAAAGGACCAGGTGGTTCTTTGCAATGCTTTCAGTGGTGTTGTGTTCCTGCCTCAGTATAGTACATTGTTGCAGAAGTGTTGTTACACGCACAAGAACCATCTGTGTCCTTGGGGCAAATGATTTTCAATCATCACTTGTGAAACCTCAGCACTGTGTGCGTAAAGTCCCGTTCCTTTACTTTGTGCAAAATTAGATTCTGCCCGGTCGCTGTCCCCATTCATACCTTGTATTCATACGTGTGTCTGTTGATTCTGTGACTGTTCACACCTTTGTTTACGTCCACCACGTCATCAGATCACCACGTACACGCTCTTATATGTGGTCCAAACTGGGCCATAGCGAGGAGGTAGACACTTGTTTAAAGAGACCCGTTTCTATCACTTTGATAAACACAGTGTTGGTTTCCCCCGCCAGTCCCTCTATCTCTTTTTCAAAGAATCCACTCGTCAACTGGCTCAGCTGCTTTCACTCCAGGCAGCTTATCTCGATGTTCAGTCGAATGTAGTTCAGTGTGTCGAGCGCCACTGAAATATTAACAAAGCAGCAGGCAGAAATGTGTGCAAGCACTGGTGACTTGATGCACCATTCGGATGTGAGGTTGGACTTCGTTCCCTCCAGATGGCTCTACATGAGTGTGTTCAGTTTGTTAAGACCGCATACATAAAAGGAAGAGGTGAGATAACCGGCTATACCAATCAAATCAGACAAACATGACCAGCTAATTTTGCCATTTATTTTTACTCATGCAGGGAAAAAAACTTCTATAAGTCAAGACAAATAATTATCGTTGGGATTCAAACCCTGCACTAGCCATCGGTGTAAGCCGTCAGACGCCGAGCCGCTGCTGGACGTGCCATTTGTCTTCGGCAACCGAAGGCGACCAACTCCCATCATCAGACTCAGACTGCAAGGAAAGCAACTTGACATTGGGACTGGTTAGCGGTCAATTAATGGTCGATTAATCAGACCTGACATCCTGATTTCCATATGGACTGTTTATTTATTTGTTTTTAGCAGTTCCAATTTTGGCTCTATGTTTTGCAGCCGAACGGCATGAAGACACTGAGATAAACAACTACGAACTCTGCTCTCGACAACTTTCCTCACCATCGGGATGTGAAACAGTATTTTTACACTCAGATAGTATGTTATGATACGCACAACACGGAATGTAGGTGTTTTTTTGCAAATTCAGACTTAGCACATAAAACAATGAACGCCTGTTGAGGGAGGAAAAGTGATTTCCCAGCTGTTTCAGATTTCATTTTCTTTTTTTTTTTCATAAAAAAATGTACCACTTCCCTGCTTTGATTTCTGTCTCTCTGCGCTGCACAGGGACATTTTAATCGAAGGTCATGCTGGTCGATGAATAATTCCCTGGCATTTGAAAAGCTTGTGTATGATCAAATTGTGTTCCTCTCGATATATCTGTGTACTTGGCAGGACGGCCGCCGTGAGATCAAGCAGCAGCTAATCTTTTGTAAGAGGAAAACTCCCCATTTGATGTCTTGGCAGAAAAGATAAAAACCCTCCCATGTCTTTGGTATGTTTTATCAACAGAATTTTTTTTTTGAAGGCTCGAGGCAAGTCATTTGGTTCCCACCAGAGTTAGATGTTTAATAATCCCAGCATTATTTTTTTTATCAATTCTTAATTATCTGAACTGTGGGTTGTTCACTGTATGATTCAAAATATATTCATGCTCATACTGGATTAGTAAACTTGGGCTGCTGACTGCTGTCTTATTTGTAGTATCTCTTCAATGGGATTCCTATTCAGTTCTGCTGTCGGCTGTGGTTTTTCTGCTGAACTAAATAAGCATTCAGCCATATTGCTGTTCATGGAAGCAAATTCTCCCTCTGACCCATTTATTTCATATTTTGTCATGTGGCTTAAAGAGAAATCCCTTTTGATAGTGTAAAGCAGTTAGATTAGAAGAAAATGTGGAATTACAAAAAAAAAAAAAAAAAAAAAGATCAGTAGAAATGCCGAGAGCTGCTACAGGGCAGAATGAAAAGTGACTAAGTAAGAGAGACAGATGCACATTTGCACAAAAGCCTAGTATTGGTTGAAGCTGCAGCAGAGCTCGCACAGCATCCTCCATCCCTCCCATCCCTGGTTCTCCACTCTCCACTTCGCTCACTCCCTGCATCTCGTCTGCTGACTGAGGCATTCCTCCGTACACCGACGGAGGCAGCTTGGCATCACACCGGGACTCCGTTTGTGTGTTGAAGTCTTCCTCTGGCTGGCCTTTCTGGATCTAGTTCCCTGGACAACAGCGCACACTCACCCCAAGTCAGAGGCGGTGGATTTTTTTTTGGGTCAAATCATGGACCGAAAAGAAAGCGGAGACGGTTGAACAAAGTGGGTCATTTCCAGGCTCTCCTGACTTGATGCCTCTTTGGACCTGGAGAAATGGGATGCACCACCAGCACGGTTGTGTATGACGGGCTGCTGACTGTCTTAGAGAGGAACTGTGGTGGCTACATCTGCAAGGGAGCAGCTGAGCCTATTGGGCCGTCTGAGATTGAGCGAGCACTCAGTTTGAGAGAGTCCCGTGTGTTACCAACACCGAGAGTACTCAAGGTGTGTGTGTTTGTGTATTTGTGTGTACATGTTTGCATGTAGTGTGTTGACAAATAGTGCCACAATTTAACATGAACTGCATACACACACATACGGAGCGTCACAGCAGGAAGAACAATTATTTTCATTCAAGTGATGTTATTCTATACACTGAAAACTTTCAGGATTTTTTTTTTTAAGGATTACCTGTGCTGTCAAAATATCCTTTTAAACCTTCACATATTTCAAGCGACCATCTATATATCGTCCAAAACAAGGATTTGTTCATTTCTCCCATGCAAGAGAAAGAACTCCCTAAAAGACAAGCTTAATCCAATGAAATGTGATAAATATATGTATTCCATTGATGCTCATTCATTAGCATGCTATTAATTCAAAAGTTATAGCTCAAATATGTTTGTTTGCTTGTCTTTAAACCTCATGGCATCAGAGTGGGCGGCTTAATTGGATTTGCAATGCAAATCACCAATGCCGCATTCTAGCCTTGATTTCTTCCGTGAAGAAACGGGAAATGCAGAGCACGAAGTCGATAAATGATTTAGGTTGTAGTAATACGAGTGTGGGTGCGTGCAGATCTGCTGCGTGCAACAATCTGAACAAGATGCACCGGTGTGTCGCCACAAAACTACATGTACTGCTGTAATTCAACTTCATTGTAACTGCTATGTGAGCACAGAATTAATTTGCAAACGCAGCCACAACACCATGTTAATATTTATCCACGAGTGCATAAAATGTAGGGCAGTAGGAGGGCTGGGATCTTTCCTCTCACTAAGCACTACATGGTTTGAGCCTCTGTGGGCTGGATGGCTGCGAGGATGGTGTGGGGGTGGTGGACGAGGAGGGGTCGATGGTGGTGGTGGTGGGGGGGGGACAGTGAGCTCTGTGTCTGCTGGAAATCAATCACCACTCTTGAGCTGTGAACCAGAGGGCTTGGCAGGGCTTCTTCTGCTCCGTACCAGCTTGTCTCGCCCTTAGTGTTTGTGTTTACTCAATAGTTTGTGTGTGTGTGTGTGTGTGTGTGTGTGTGTGTGTGTGTGTGTGCGCGCGGACACGCGCACGCCTACACACACACACACCCTTCTGTGTGCTCCTTTCCCTCGATGGTTCATCACATTCACCGCAGAAAGCTGAGTGACAGTGGCTGTGGCTAAGAGCAGGGAATTAGGTCAAGGGCACAGTGGTGTCTCTGAGCTCTGGGATGGTCTTATCCGGATGGGGTCAATTAATCCTCTGTCAGCATTCAGCTGTGTTAATAATCAATAGTTGGAAGTGAACATGGGATGTAACTCCTTTCTTTTTTCTTCTTTTTTTTTTTTTGCATTGTCTCGTCACTTTGTGACTGCCACATTAAACATAATGCACTTGCACTTCCTGTACGGGGATAATGTGCCTCTCGTTCATATTCATCACGCTGCACCTTTTCAATCCATTAGTCTTGATTATAAGAAGCTGCACACCATTAGGCCTGTCCTTTAATTCCCTCTGATTGCAGTGGTATATTATTCACAGAACTGGAAAACAGAAATGATGTGTTGAAAAGCCACACACGAGCGCACACACACACACACACACACACACACACACACACACACACACACACAGACACAGACACACACAAAGAGGGTTCTCAGTTTCACTTTTGTCATCTCCGGGAGCTATAGACATGCTTTGCCAATATTATCGCACTATTTTACAACAGATTGCCCTCCCAGCTCTTTGTGGAGCTTCTTTCTGCCTCAGACATGCTTTCCAAAATGATTTGATTTGCGTACTAAAAAGTATGCTGTTGTGATTCCAAAAAGTTTCAAGACGAAGGATCGTGTTTGTGGGCCATCAGCTTCCCGAAGTTCAGTGAAAGGCCAGAAACAATAATACTGGAAAGAAAAGACTAGGGCCGCTGCTGGTTCTGTCTGAGGAATGTCGTCGCAAGGAAAGACAGCGTTGACGTCGTCTTGATTAAAGATAAAAGCAACTTCAATCAGGTTTTTTGGGAGGAATGATTTCCTCCTCCATCGCTCCCAATGAGCCATTTGTAATGAATCTATTACGCTCTTCGTGTATTTCAGAGGATGAAATATCTGCAAAGCCCTGAGCGTTAGCAGCCAGAAATTAGGCACAGATGAAATCGATTTTACATTCAGTCATCTAAAAAAATGTTTTTTTCTTCATCCATGTCTAAAATGGATCAAGCTTTTTGTATTTAATTATCTCAGGATAGTAAATTTCATCTAATTAATTTTCAAAACAATCACATGTATTTGTATTTGATTTATATCTCGAGCTCTATAAATCCTCGGTTTATTTCTCCACGACATCTTTATCTTATGTCCTAATAAAATGTAATGACCTATTTCAACAATAATTTTACACCTCTCATTGTCCGTCAAACAGTTTAACCTTCCTTGAAGTGACATGGATTTTCTTGCTTGTTCATTTTCTACACCGCCACGATCCAGCCCGGCCCCCAGGGTGGCTGCCTGTGCAAAAGATAATCGTCCTGTGTTTCGTTTGGCATTTAACCATGTCATTATTATCGAGATTATAATTTTCACTCGATTTTCGCCTGGGCCTTATCATAGTGTAAGCCAAAATATCAGTGATACCGAATCCAGTTTCAGAGGAGAGGGTGCTAGATCTTGATTTCCGGTGTTTGAAATGTCAGACTAAATGTGACTTTTAAAAAAGCCACCTGTTGGTCAGCGGCATCAGTTTAGTTAATGTGGATCTGTTACACTTTCACAAGTGCCTGTTAATTTAGGCAGAGGCTGAGGTTCGTGAGCGACATACCGAATATAATAAGGATAAAGATACATTTTATTTAAGGTGCCTGACTGGACACGAAAAGACACCGTACAGACATATACATACACACAAAATACAGACTTAGAAGACACAATAAAAATAAAAAATAAAGGTGGCAAAGTGGTAGAAAGATAAAATATACATCGATATAGAGATAAATAAATAGAGGATTGAATAATATTGCCTCATTGGGATTACCGGCACTCACTCAACCACTGTTTTGCATCCACACGGTGTGGAGTAATGTCCTTCGAGAGTTACAGTCAACACTGCCTTGTGATTGGCTACATACTATTTGAGAATTTCTACCCATCCTGGAGTTACTCTTAAGATAAAATCAAGGCTGTGCGTGTGCGTGCATCCACTTGCTAACTAATACACAGGACCATTATCTCCTGCACTCAGTGCTTAAAAGACAATCTGGCAACAGCAGTGTTTTATCATTTGCTTTTGCTGGTGCATCAAAAACCCCATGTGGATCAGTAATTTATGTTGACGCACGGCAACGTGTATAATTCCCTGGATCTGATGAAGTTTTTTTTGAGCTATTGTAGTAAATATTTGTCCCTTGCAGTAACTAATCGAGCGCAAACTAGATCTCCTTGCAATCAGTGACATCCTGTTATTTCTAGTGGCCATTGTGTCTCTACGTCCTAAGTGATGCCGTTAACACAGTAGGACGTGACATTATGTCATCGCCGCATCCACACTAAAAACTCATTCTTGGAACTCTCGAGGGGGATAGCCTGAAAACAGCCTGATGGGTTGGGGGCCGCCGAGGGCGGTTAGGGGCGCGCTGTGTTTTGTTACATTCCAGGTTACACCCTGTTTTGCTATGACTCGAATTGGGAAGGTCTGGTGTTTGCATCAGGTCCTCGTTATGTAAGGGAGGAGTGCAGCTGTAGTTCTATTCAGAACGAGAGTCACACTTCGATAGATCTTGATGACGTTGTGTGGATTTGACAGCTACGTTGTTTCAGAGAAGACTGAGAGAAAAGGTGAATAATTTGCATCACCCCTGTGAATGGGCCATTCGAACTTTACAAAATCGAGGACTTTCAGGGAGTACAAGTCCCTGTCCCTGATTATTCCATGGAAATAGCTGGAGCAAGAGTTGATGATTGAATATTTTTTAGAATAGTCTCTGCAATCACCCTTTGATTTATCTATGCTTTTGTATTTTCGAACACAGCTGCAATGTCTTCACACCCCAATCCTGAACCAAAGTACTTCTTGGGAAAGTCACATTTAATTAAGGGAGCAATAATACAGATAGATGGCAGAATACTGAAAATGTTTGGGAAAAATTTCGGAAAAACACCACACACATCGGACTTGACGACGATCTGAACCAGCTGAGAGCCCTCAACTGGGGTTAAATCTTATCATAGTGATGCTATCTGCTAAGTTTTTTATGAGAAAGAGTGAAAGTCAAAGTTAGCCTTATTGTCAATTTCTCCACGTGTACTGGACATACAGAGGAAATGAGAATTCTTACAATCCCACAGTGACATGAAATTAACAAAATAACAATAATGGAACGCAAGTTGAACAGTAAAATGCACTTTAACATTAAACAGTAACCATTAATGTATAACGTGCACGCTGATACAAACTGCAGATAAGATGGAAAGAACAGCTTTTTTTAAGATACGCTATATGGCCAAAAGTATTTGCTCACCTGCCTTGACTTGCGTATGAACTTGAGTGACATTCCATTCCTAATCCATAGGTTTCAATATGGCACTGGTCCACCCTTTGCAGCTAGAACAGCTTCTTCTCAGAAGGTTGTCCACAAGGTTCAGTTGTGTGTTTATGGGAATTTTTGACCATTCTTACAGAGGAGCATTTGTGAGGTCACTCACTGATGTGTCTCAGTCTCCACTTGAATTCATCCCAAAGGTGTTCTATGGGCTCAGGGTTAGGACTCTGCAGTTCCTCCGCACCAGACTCCGGCATCTATGTCTTTACGAACCTCGCTGTGTGGACATTTGAGCTGGCCCCTTCCCTTTCCAACGACTGTGCAAACATACTCCTGAACCTTGTGGACAGCTTTCCCAGAAGAGTTGAAGCTGTTCTAGCTGCAAAGGGTGGACCAAGGTCACATTGAGCCCTATGGATTAGGAATGGGATGTCACTTAAGTTCATATGCGAGTCAAGGCAAGTTCGCGTATACTTTTGGCCATATAGTGTATATGAAATGATCACTATCCTTCCCAAATTGATTTCATAATTTTGACACCAAGAATAATTCATCCATGATGGTAACTTTCCCTACGTACTCCTGTCCATCGATCAACTGGTCCAGGGCCGCAAGTTGGAGTCTGTGAAAGTTGAAGTCACCCCTGCTGGCCAATAGGGAGGGTGCACTTGTGAGGCATTGCACCAACTCTTTTATTTTTCACCAAACAGTCAAATAAACAATAAAAAAAACCCTCATCATCACATCAGCTTGGTGTAAATTTTATTCTTCAATAGTTAACGCTGATGCCTCGCACCAGCGCTGCTGTCAGAGCTGAACGTTTTCCACAAAGTAAAAGTCAGAGTCAATGTAAGTGTGTCTTAAAATAAAAACACACAGCGCTCACATCGAGATATTTCATTTGTTCGACTCTACTATATATTTGAAAAGGGGTTTGGAGTGTATATATATATATATATATATATATATATATATCCTTGAGGCTATGTGGAGCTTAGCATCAGACACACAAACTCATCACGATACCTGTATCTCTTGACCGCAATAAACATTTTCCACAAAACACTGCAACACTGATGTCGCCATCGTGCAGTTGTTTGCGTACCGTCAGCCAGCTGTGAAATTATCCAGTGTCCCACAATACAGTGTAACCATTTTAGGGTCTTTCTTTGAAATGAGCCGTTCCGCCATTGCGTTTCCTCCCTCTGACGGTGAGAAGGGGATACAATAATGTGACAATGTCTGATCCGGGATCAGAGGTGGAAGTATCTATTCATCCACTTGGCCCCAGTTAACGTTAATCTTGTATGAGATGCGTCACTGTGGCCCAACACTCTGCCTTTAAAAACTGCCAAAATTCATCACATTTGATGAAAATCCAACTGCATTATTCATGAACTGTTGAACCGATGTTGTTCCATCACCGAGAATCTACGATGATTTGGATGTTACCTGTATATTGACAAGCCAACGGATAAAGAATTTCAGGCTCCATGAAATAAATCCTGAAAACTCACAGCTTGATTTGTAAAGAAAGCGGGATGGTTTTAAATGTGACTTAACTCAAACTCATTATGATAAAGGATAGACTTTAAGAGAAGTTGCATTATGATGACCACAAAATTGACATTTCATTTTGCATTGCCGTATGTTCTGTCTGTTTCTGATTTGCCTATTCAAACTGGCAAAATTTGGTTCTTATCATGCATTTTTACCAAGGTCAGGATCCCTGTGTGGGGCCCACAGGAGCATGTGACAGCTGACCTGGCATCACTTCTTGTTTGAAACTGACACAGGCTTGAAAAGATAACACCCTCCCCTGCTGTGGCCCACAGAGGAATCTGTCAGGTCTGGCCTGCGCGAAGGTGGGTCGACCACGGCTAAATCATGTAGGAATGCCCCTCAAGCAGTTGCGTCAACAAACAGCGAGACAGAAGCTGGGCTTGATCTCAAATGTTTGATTACAAACAGTCGCTATCTTAGCTACAGTCATACGGTGGAACCGGGCCAGCGATAAAAACCGAGGTTACTAATGTTCACCGCTTACATTCGCAACAAATTCGTTATCCTTCTCCACTGACAGATGAAGAACTATACGGTTCACTCCCTATATATCAACCTTGAGTTGAAGAAGTTTTGCCCCTTTTTTTTTTTTCCTCCAAGCTAAAATCTGATGATCTCAACCTGGCAATATATCCGCATTATTCATGTGGAAAAATCACTGCGGACGATTTGCTCCTAAAAGCGGCACGTCTGCAGATGCTCGGCTGTCGCCTTCTGATATCGTTGCAGAAATTTGGTGGGATTGCTCTGCTTTTTGCATCATTCTCTCCCGGCCCCTCTTGATGAAACTCAAGCGGCTCTTATTTCAGCTGTCTTGCTGACAGAGTGGACGGTCGCCGGGCAGACAGTTCGAGTTGAAGAATGCCTGCCTATTGTTTGGCGTCTCTGTGTAGTTGTGCAGGTGGATGGTACAGGGTCAGATAGCAGTTGTGTGTGTGCGTGTGTGTGTGCGTGTGTGTGTGTGTGTGTGTGTGTGTGTGTGTGTGTGTGTGTGTGTGTGTGTGTGTGGAGGGGTGTTTTACTCCCCCAGGCAGCACAGCTGAGTGTAGGAGGGGCCTCCTCTGTCTGGGTGTGAGTCCTGGTGGCTC
>CAAKHD010013337.1:16789-85181 GCA_901007705.1 Fistularia tabacaria | reverse complement strand
TCTTCACTTCAAGCACATTGTCATCCTCCCTCTGAATGTCCAGTGTGCGTGTGTGTGTGTGTGTGCGTGTGTGTGTGTGTGCGTGTGTGTGTGTGTGTGTGCGTGTGTGTGTGTGTGTGTGTGTGTGTGTGTGTGTGTGTGTGTGTGTGTGTGTGTGTGTGCGTGTGTGTGTGTGTGTGTGTGTGTGTGTGTGTGTCAGGCTCACAGCTCTTGCTTTGCTCAACTATTGTCAGACCTGTTTTTGCAATAATCCATCAGGGCATTCAGGTTAAAATGAATGAAAATTATGAGTGTGGGGAGAAGAAAAAAAACAACCTTATTATAGAGTCCCTGAAAAAACACAATATTTTGTCAGGTATGGCACTAGTCTTTTTTCGTTTTATTAAATATCTTCAAAGTTATATCACATTCATTTCACTCCTACGATGCTGTTTAGATGGTCTGGCAAACTTCTGCGCCAGAGAGCTTTTTCTGCAGTTTATCTCAACACCGACAAGCTTGAACAGGGAAGGTATTTTCTTTCCTTCATGTCTGCCGCGCCAAGTTTTATTTGCTCTCCAGTCGGTCAAAATAAACTGAAATTGTCTGGTTGGATAGAAGAGTGGAGACAACAAGTCTTTTACAGGAATCTGCCGTTCCAGGTATCCCTGAAGTACGTCACATATCAGTTTTTATTACAAGAAAACTCTATTCACTCAATTCTCTAAATGCAGACATGGATCTTGTCAGGGATTTGCTTTTTTTAAAGAAATTAGTTGGTAGTAAAGAGAGTTAAGAGCACACTCACTGCGATTCACCTTTACGGGAAATGCGATTGGCTTCAAGAAGCCGAATCTTTCCATGAACTCATCCATCTTGGCAAGCCAAAGCATTTGGTGTGTCGCCAACCCCTCACAATGCTATTCTGTGCACTCATTTCTTTTTGTGCTGTTTCTCTTTTTAGCTGAGAGAAATGAGGAGGTATTTTTTTGCAGCTTTTTGTTGTTTTGTAGTTTTTCGAAAGAGACCGTGCCTAAATGTGATGAATTTAATCACTTGTCCTTGTACGTTTAGATAAATTGTATCCCTTTCTGTGTATCTGTGTGGAGGATTCTTACGGGTTTTCCAGTTTCCTCCGGCAATCCTGTAAAATGCAGCGGCCCTGAGATCGATCGGCTCAGGGTGAACCCCCCCTTTTGTCCAATGATGGCAATGATGATTGGCTCCGGCCCCTCTGACCTTGACTGTATAAGCAGAATAATGTATTCATGCTTTATAAAATCTTTTTTTTAAAAAGAAAGTATTCTTACTTACAAAACATGCAAAATGAGATATTGAACTTTTTGTATTTTTAATTTTTCAAAGTCCTAAACATGACTAGTTGTCAGTCACCCACCGCCCACCCGCCCCCCACTTTAGCTTTATCTTCTAATGTCACAAAAAAATCCCCAAGAAATACAACTTGCATGACTAAGTAAAAACACTTGACATTTTTGATATTTACTGTAGTTCATATTTTTCAGTGATATCTATCTAATCTTGTCATTTAGAACCAGCCTGCCTCCACCTTGGGAAGTTCTCTGCTGCGGTGTGACAAACTGGACCAGGCTGAGATCAAGAGCTTTCTTATGTGCTTTCTACACCTGCTCAAAAGCATGTCTGAGGGTAAGATCTGGATGTGTCTCCCTCTCTCAGCTGTCATTTCTGTATGTATTGCATCGCTGCAACACAGCAAAACAACATTTTCTATTTGTCTCTTCCAGATGCTCTGTTCACATACTGGAACAAGGCCTCCTCCGCTGACCTGATGGACTTCTTCACACTTGTCGAGTAAATTTTCACACTGTTGATAAGAACGTTATGAGCATGTAGTGGTGGGCAGGATATATTTAATGATTACATTTCAGAATACAAAACCACAGCATCATTAGTAATGCACGATGTTTGCGGTAGCGGTTATCCTGACTGAATATTAACTTTGTATTTACTGAGGTAGTTTTGCCCTTTTGAGTCCCGGAACTGATGGCAGCATAGTTCATGGCGGAAAAAAAAAAAAACGTTTAAAGGAATTTTATTTTATTTTTGATTTCTTTCTTTTTTTTTCTACAGAGTGTGCCTGTATCAGTTCAGATACATGGGAAAGAGATACATCGCCAGGTAATGTTGCAATCAGTCCAAACAATACTGGCCAGATCCAAACTTCAGATTTGGTGGATTAATTTGCAGTTTTTAATGTTGATGATACCATGAGTGTTTTAAAGAAGTATTTAAGTTCCAAATGAGGTTTACAATTTTGTGAGTAAATGGTTCACGAACAGTTGAAGCTCCCAAAAAAATGTCGATCCTCGATGACTTCGTGTCACATTGGTCAGTCATTGTTTGAAGTACAAGAATGTGTGAAATGATCAGAAAGATAATGATAATTTATCTTGATCAACGTGAGAGCCGAGATAGGCTGCCCACTACAAATCTTATAAAAAAGTCTTTATTTGTATTTTTAAATCTACATATAGGAATTAAAGTCTGACACCGTTAGATGTATGTTGGGCTATTTTCAATCAAAAATAAGGAAGATGAAGAAAGGGCAGTGCTTACTATGTTATCATGGATGGCATCTTTTTAGCATTTGTATTTTTCACACATGAAACATGACATTATTTTCAACCATTCATCAAGGTATTCTCATTTTCATTTGGGTTTTAATAATGCCCTCCAACAAAAAGAATGACAACAAATATTCATCGTGAACCAAATGTTAAAATATCATATTATCTCGTATTCTCCGAGATCCATTTTTTCAGTTTTTATTGATTGTGATTTTATTCTAATACAACAGGGATTCAAACAGAAATTGTTTTGCGAGTGTACTGCCCTTCGGATCAGTGATGGAGTACATTTTTTTCCCCGGCGGGGACCAACTTTCATGATGTGAAGTGATATCATCTTTGTTGTACATTTGTCTGTTAAATGTCTTCACACGTCAAGCTGCCGATTCCGCAAAACATTTCAGACGCTCCAGCGCGAAAAAGTAATGACTACTAGGGACTGCTGAAGGGTGTGACCGTTTGCTCAGCAGATCTATGAATATTGGATGTATTCAAATCTATCCGTTAATTACGCCGCTATTTAGGGCCTCATGCCTTGACGGCAAGAAGGCTTGGTGTTCACCCTCTTTTAACATCCCACACTGTTTTTATCTCTATTCACTGAAATGCTGGCAAGTTTAACATAATGAAACAAAACATGGCTCCTGCCCTCTCCTGCCTCGGTAAGACTAAAGTTAGAACTAATGCATGACAGTGTCTCGCTGTGTATAACTTGCGGTGCCGCAACAATAATGATTGCCTCTGGTTCTCCTTGTGCATGGCTTCACCTGTAACACGCTGCTTCTCCCGTCATTCTTGTCTCTTTAACCGGCATGCCAATGATGAAATCTACTCTTTTTATTCTCACACTGCAGGCGCCAAAATAATATTCACACAAAATGAGACATTTCCCAGTCGCAAACTTTAAATTGGGGTTTTAATTCATTCGCCCTGCAAGCAAGACTATGTTCAAATTTGTAAGAATGGATTATCAGCCATCCCGTCATGCTTTACTAATGCTAGCTCTGCTGGTGATCAGCTTCTTGTCTAACAATGTCCTGTTTCCTCATCAGGAACCAGGATGGGGCAGGACCGGTAGCACATGAGCGGAAGTCTCAGACTCTGCCTGTGTCCCGTAACAGGGCGGGAATGATGCATGCCCGCTTACAGCAGCTCAGCAGCCTGGATAACTCATACACTTTTAACCACAGTAAGTGCTACATCCTGTACGTTTCACGGAACATTCTCCACCAGAGGGCGCCCTACTCACCCCTCCACAGTCCCGAGTCCTGCTTTTCATCGTCATCATCGGCGTCACGCTCTGTTTGAACCCAGCCTGCTGACAAGCACAAACTCCTTCAGAGAACATCAATGGAGTATTTTGACTTAGCATACGTTCTCATGTTTTCGTGAAACGGTTTGATCGTTGTGCTATTGCTGTGAACATGTGTCATTGAATATAGTTTTCTTGTGTTTTCAGTGTAAGAAAAATTTCAAGTATTCTTGGAATATCTGTAGAACATGGTAAGAATGTATCAGGTTGACAGGCAGTTTTTAGACTGTTATGACTATGAAGTATTTAGCTTAAAGTTTTTCCCACTTGCTTGCAACCAATGTTTCTTTCATTCCGTCGTCAAACAATTATGATAAATTTGACTTTTTAAAGAAACGTCATGCAGCATATTGAGATACGGTCTTTTGATGCTCTAAATCTTGGCTTTTTCATCCATGTCTTTGGACCATCATGATTATTGTTTTATTCGTTTATAATGACTATCACCTGAAACCACCATTGAATGAACTTCATCGTGTTAAACTCGTCTGGAAGGCAGAAAATATCCTACAGCCACTGCTCCTAAATTTTGGGCCCTAGGATTGAATAGAATTAGTATCATTTTATGTTTTTAATTTTGTTTCCAATTTTCCCACCAAGAGGTAACAATTCCGGACCTCAGAGTTTTCATAAACACACAGTTATTCTGAGGACATTCTTTTCATCCGTAATTACGACACTCCAACCTCCCCTGGGGGAAACTTGCCTTACATACTTCCTGACCTGCACCTCCCCTTTTCTGCGAACTGCCTTATTTGTCTAACACTTAACTAAAGTCTCGTTCAAAAGTACAAAATTCTGAATGTTACAGTTATTCATTCATTCAGTTTCTCGTGTTTCCCCAAGTGGACTTTCATCATTTTATTCAATAGTTTTTTGGATCTCTCTTGAGAATGACGCGGTTTTTAGCCCGACATAGTTTGTTACTACTCGAGCCTTGAAATATAACATTGTGAACTTATAATGATTTATAATGATATTAAACGGTATTGCATGATATCATACGATATGATGTGACGGGGTTTTTTTGTTTTTTTTCAGCCTACAGCCACTCAGACGCAGACGTGTTAAACCAATCCTTGCTGGAGGCCAATGTTGCCACTGAAGTGTGCCTGACTGTCCTGGACACCCTCAGTATCTTCATTATGGGGTTCAAGGTAATATCAGTGATTGAACAACTGCCATGTCCTTCCGTGATTTGTATTCCTGTCATATCCTGCCACCATTTGATCGGTTTGATTTTTACATGCGATTCTACCCTTTGCTAAGATGATTTTGTGTTCATTATAGACGCAGCTGTGCATAGATCACGGTCACAGTCCTCTCATGAAGAAAGTTTTCGAAGTTCACCTCTGTTTTCTGCGGATCAATCAGTCAGAACTGGCTCTCAAGCAGGTTTTCACCTCCCTGCGAACGTTCATTTACAAGGTGCGAAGAACGTCAGTGCCCACTACTAAACTTATTATCAGTTTGATCACCGTGGCCGATGACCCCTTTGTCCTTTTAATCCTGCAGTTTCCCTGCACGTTTTACGAAGGCCGTGCCGACATGTGTGCCGCCTTCTGCTATGAGATCTTGAAATGTTGCAACTCCAAACTGAGCTCCATTCGAAGTGATGCAGCCCATCTGCTCTATTTCCTCATGAAGAGCAACTTCGACTACACAGGACGCAAGTCATTTGTGCGGACGCACTTACAGGTGAGAGAGTCTTCGACCGATGGGTCTTGTTTCCCCAGATGTTTTTTGAGATGATTCTAATAATGAATAAAATAATGTTTCTATCAATAAAACTACTGTGCTAAATATTCCGTCATAAAATCATTTTTCCTTTTCTGTAGGTGGTGATTGCTGTAAGTCAGCTGATTGCTGATGTCATTGGTATTGGAAGTACTCGCTTTCAACAGTCTCTCTCAATCATCAATACTTGTGCCAATAGTGACAGAACAATCAAGGTGAGGAATTTCTAATTTGCTTACTGTTTACCTGATAATGTATAACTGGATTTACCTTCATGTCATAGCCTTGATTATATCACGGAGAGCTGTCCTTTCTCATCCCACTCAACAGAACACAGCTTTCCCGTCAGACGTGAAAGACCTCACCAAACGCATCCGAACTGTGTTGATGGCTACCGCTCAAATGAAAGAGCACGAGCGAGATCCCGAGATGCTGGTGGACCTGCAATACAGCCTGGCCAAGTCTTACGCCAGCACACCGGAGCTTCGGAAAACCTGGCTGGACAGCATGGCCCGAATTCATGTGAAGAATGGCGATATGTCGGAGGTCTGTGTAATTTGAAACGTGTTTTATTACGTGGTGATTGTCGCGCAATAACAAAACAGGGTCCGTGACATCATTTTCTCCTGTTTATATTCTTGTTATTTTGTTGTTCACAGGCAGCAATGTGCTATGTCCACGTTGCAGCACTTGTATCTGAATATCTGCAAAGAAAAGGTACTTCAGACATCACATCCTTGCTTGTAACGGGAGCTCTGTCGGTTCAATTATTTTGCCCATAAACAAATTCTCCCACTATCTTCAGGTATGTTCAAACAGGGCTGCTCTGCATTTCGAATCGTGACGCCAAACACTGATGAAGAAGCAGCGATGATGGAGGATGTCGGCATGCAGGACGTTCATTTCAATGAGGTACTTCTGTGTTTTTTACTAAAACAGCAAAATGCGCATAAATTACATTGTGTTTCTTATGTAAGAAATGTGTTTGTGCTAAAATGTGTTATTTATTTAGATTGTCCTTTTTTTTTGTCAGGGCCGAATGAATGTCTGCTCAAGTGATGCTGCAGAATTTTGAGCTACTATCTTTTATCTCTCCTACTGCTTAGAATAAAAGCTCAAACTGTTAAAGTAACCGAATGATCCTACTAACTTTGACAGACACTGTTCCTTGTTTGATCATGAAAACATACAGTAGAAAAAAACATTTTTGGGTAATCATTAACTTCTATGAGAAATACAATGACGGTTATTTGACTGAATCTACCAAAACAACTGTTTACTGTTTTGCTAGTGTAAAAAGCTACAATGCAAAGAAATAAAGACAATAATATGCCCCATTTAACTTTTAATGAATGCATTTTCCAGAGGTAATATTGCTAGATTTTCTCCAATTCATTCATGCTCATTAAACATGTTCATGATTGTTATCTCATCAAACACTTCCATAAACATCCGAATTTCCATTTCACTTTTCAGGACGTCCTCATGGAGCTTTTGGAAGAATGCGCAGATGGACTGTGGAAAGCCGAGCGCTACGAACTCATCTCAGACATATACAAGCTCATAATCCCTATTTATGAAAAACGCAGGGACTTTGAGGTAGGGGACCATTTTATTCAGCAAGCAAATGACCCACTACAATCTGGACTTCATGTACTGACATCGATATGTCCAAGTTCTAATGACATTCTGTGACTATGCACAGAAACTGGCTCATCTGTATGACACCCTGCATCGGGCATACAGCAAAGTGACAGAAGTCATGCACACGGGCAAGAGGTTATTGGGCACCTACTTCAGAGTGGCGTTCTTTGGCCAGGTGAGTCAAATATTCAAGGATAAATATGCACATAAACGCATAGAATTGGATTTTTCATGTTCTCATCCACTGTATTTTCACACATGCTACATGTAAATCTACTTCCAATTCGCTGGGAACACTGACATATTAATTACAATGCAATCATCTGATTGATTTTGTTGTAGCCGCTGGGGCAAGTGGGAAAGTGTTTGCATGTTACAAAATTAATTTAAGCAAAGATGGTTCAACATTTTCCTTTTTTAATTATATTATTTCACTCATTGCCACCAAAAGATAAAATTCAATAAAATCCTCTTTTTACTAGTCATCTTTTATTTTTTGCTGTCGGTTATTCATTTTTCTTTAGCTAACTTTCAGATTCCTTTATTGTTCGCTTGTATTAAATTGTTTTTATTTTCAATTATCTGAAAAGGTTTTGCATAAACGGGTAAGAAAATATCACAAAAAACAGCAGGTCACAGCCTCAGAATGTGGGGAATAACCTTAAACCATGATTGTTACAAGTAATGACAATTGAAATAATTATTTCAAAGGTGTCTGTGTGTGCCTACTGTATGGGAGGGTTTATTTTGGGGGTTCACCACCTTAAAAAAAAAAAATCTACCTCCCAGCAGTTGATGCTCCACTCTAATATCCTTTTATGCTTCTTATCTTCTTTTTAAGGCAGCGGTAAGTTGTGCCGCAAACCTTACTAGCTCCTCTAAGCAGCCTTTGTGTTTTTTGGTGTTGCTGTGATCCGTTGCACTAATCATAAATAGTTTGCAGTCATCATTGCTGCATTTCTTCACTTCATAATGCATGGCTCTTGTCTACTCATGCTCTTCGATCAGTACGATGCACCGATGTAGGTTTCCGAGAGTTAAGCACCAACCTTATTTCCGACTTTACAAGAACTTTACAGTGCACTGGTTGTGGTAACGTCTTCTGTGTGCTTTGATAGAAGTTCTTTACATAGATCTTTAACCTTAAAGCATCGCATAGTTTGAGTCAGTCTGATTCCTCTGTAATATTTTCAGGTAGTTCTAATGGAATAACATTCACTTTACTTTCTGTTGTCCATGGCCCCTGTAGCAGTACCAGTTTACAGGCTCAGAGGCAGAGGTAAATCAATACGATAGCCAACATTGCAGTTGCACCACGGTTATGTTTTAGGTTGTGCTGTGCTCCTCTGCTAATGCAGTCGGTTCTTTTAATCACGAGAATTGTTGGTCATTTTGCCCCATAACTCCCTGCCTATCTTAGCCTGGAGGTCATTCTGTTCACAGTAGAAGCCCCTGCAGGATTCATCTCTCACTGGCTAAATGCGCAGCGTCACCCATTGCTGAGATGTATTTCCTCATGTACATACAAGACGAGTGGTCAATCAGTGCCCAGTGGTCCGTCTGTGAATTCATACCCCACCACTGCCCCTTGGTTTGGCTCGTATCATCAATCCGATGTTAGCCGATGTCTTGTAGTGCTGTATTTTCACCATCTTTGTGTGCTTGGACATTAGATCGTGTGATATGTACTTAACCTTACAGTTGGAATAACTCCTCCGACAGCCCGTGTATGGTTTGATGTGGTTTCTTTGTATCTTATCAGATACGCAGTCTACATTCTGACATTGACGCTATCAGGGGTGCTTTAAATTTCTCTTAGGGTTTCTTTGAGGATGAAGATGGGAAAGAATACATTTACAAAGAACCGAAATTCACTCCTCTGTCGGAAATTTCTCAGAGGCTCCTCAAGTTGTATTCCGACAAATTCGGCCAGGAGAATGTGAAGATGATCCAGGACTCTGGAAGGGTGAGACTCTTGATGTATAATTTCCCATGACAACTTGGATCGTTGTAATGAAATTGTATTTTACATAAATGGATCTCCCGCAGATAAACCCCAAAGACCTGGACTCAAAGTACGCGTACATCCAAGTGACACACGTGACTCCTTACATGGAGGAGAAGGAGCTGGCGGACAGAAAAACAGACTTTGAGAAATGTCACAACATCCGTCGCTTTGTGTTCGAGATGCCTTTTACCTCATCAGGAAAGAAGCAGGGCGGGGTGGAGGAGCAGTGCAAGCGCAGGACCATTCTAACCAGTAGGTACCTTTCAGTCTGTATGTGATCGCGCTACATAAGATAAGTTCTTCCGCGACTAACCCAGTGAGATTGAGATTTTTATTTTTTTTTTATGTGATAAAACGGTAATTTTGGGGAAACACCATTTCATTTTTTTTGTATTTTGTATTTGCAATACAAACTAAATTAATGAAATGAAATGTTTTCACAACATCGTACTTCCCATGTAATCGACTCAATTGAGGTGCATTGGTTACTCATGGGTTTTCTTACTTTCACTCCAGAACTGGCACGTAAATCCAGCTCACAGATACAGTGTCATTTCTGCGCATGCTACATGTGCTACATTGCTCAGCAGAAAACATCCTGAGCATTAGTCGAGGCTCCTGATTAAAATCTGAACATGTCAGCTATTTGTCAAGGACCGTTCATATTCCGCAATCAGTTGTATTGTTTTATGACACAACAGATCAGAAGGTTCAACCATTTTCTCTTATCTTTATTATCTGGAGATCTACAATAAATTATTACTTCACACATTTGTATATTAAGTTGTAAAAGTCAGAAAAGAGCATGCAAGTGGATGAGAAGCCAGCTGATAAACACTTTTTTTTTTGGTCCCCCAGCCACACATTGTTTCCCCTATGTGAAGAAGCGCATTGCAGTGATGTATCAGCACCACACTGATCTCAGCCCCATCGAGGTGGCCATTGATGAAATGAGCAAGAAGGTGGCTGAAATAAAGCAGCTGTGCTCCTCCAGCGAGGTGGACATGATCCGTCTACAACTTAAACTGCAGGGCAGCATCAGTGTCCAGGTGTCCTCCTGTTCCTTCTGTCAAAATACAGACACTCACGAAACATACCTAGTGAGATGATCGTTGAACAAAATGTCTGCTTTGTCACTGCGACCGCCCTCAGGTTAATGCAGGACCACTTGCTTATGCAAGGGCTTTCCTGGACGATGCAAGCGCCAAGAAGTATCCTGATAACAAGGTCAAGCAGTTGAAAGAGGTCTTCCGGTGAGTTTGCTGAAGCTTGATGAGATTGCAGTACTTTGTGTTTCTGCCAAGAGCTGTAGTTCAGTTTGTGCCTTGCGTGGCAGCAGTGTGTGAGTTGAGTGTGCACGTGAATGTGAACCAGCGTGAAGCGCTGTGGAACTGCAAGGTGATTAGAGCGCGATGTAATGGAGGACCATCTTGTCGTGATATTTTTGTGGTGTGAAGTAACTTTGTGACGGATCCAGAAGTGCCGTATAAAGTATCACCGTGGTTGTTCTATAACGCATTTATAATTATCTCTTTTGGCAGGCATTTTGTGGAGGCATGTGGACACGGCTTGAGTATCAATGAGCGACTGATCAAAGAGGACCAACAGGAATATCACGATGAAATGAAAGCAAACTACAGAGACCTCGCCAGAGAGCTGTCTATCATCATGCACGAGCAAGTGAGTGTGAAATGATGTTGGTCTGCCTTCCATAAAGTCATGTGAACGTGAAGAAAGCTTATATTATACTAGTATATCTAAAAATGAATTGCTGTGTAATATATTGCTTCTTTAACACAACTTTCTATTTTTTTTTCCTAATGCTGACATAAGCAGACTGGATGGTAATGCAACAAGTAATGACATATTCCCGATTGTTGGTCAAGCCAGATGAATGCATCAGCTCTCAAGGCTCATTACAGACCTCCTCAGGTCTCCGTTTTAGAGTCAATGTCAATAGACCAAGAACCTTGTTGCGAATGTTATGTTTCATTATTAGCAATGCTCGTCACCAAATTAAGTCACAGTGATTCCAGGCGTCAGTAATGTTCGGTGAACCGCAAGGCTATTGACATACATTACTCATATCAAATCTGGCTTGATCAATTTTGTTTGTTATAAAGTGTGTATGCTGGACTGATTTGAATAGTTTGCATGTATTTTTAGTATCTGCATGCATAACCGTCTATGATTGGCATAAAGTACATATAGACGTACAGTATATGTATTAACATATGTACATGTGTGCTGATACATCTAAAAATGTTTCTAAGGTCATATCTGCACAAGTGTGTCTTCATTGTTTTCTATATGATACTTCTGGCACTATTCAATGTTTGCTTCTTGTAATCCTTGTGAAAAGGGTTAACGTGACTCCGTCTCAAAGGTAAAGGTTTGTGTTGAGAGAAAATGCCCTATGACGGATAGGCTACTATTTCTATGCCATAGCAAACGGTAATTACTGGAATATACTTATCTTGATAAATTATGAATCCCTGGGGAATCAAAATGCTTTTCTCTCTCTCCAAAAAATACAAGAATCCATACATTTTGGTCATTTATTAATATGTTTTGAAACATTCGATGTATTCACACAATTGCCCATTTATGTCAACCAGTCAGAATTTGATGTTGCCAAGCAACCAACACAGACTTTTCAAGGTCGCAGCTTCTTGTAAATGACAGTCAGGGACCTTTTAGATTGTTGAATAGTTCTGAATTATTATTGCTGTCATTGGGGAAGAAACGCACACCAATGACTTACTATGGCTTTATTTACACAGATTAGGCACTTACAGAATTAATTTGATTAATTAATTACATTAATAAATTAAATGTCATGATTGAAACGAATTTAACATGTCATTTTCTTTAGTTTTAGGAAAAAAACAAGTATCTTCAACACAATATAGTATGTTCAGAAAGTCGGTCTGTCCCAGAATCTCCAAGGAACACAGTGATTTGATACATACTTATTCACAACACTTTTATTATTGGAGATATTAGCACGTAATTTGAATTTAAATTGTGTTCAATCCAAAGTATTTGGAATAAACACAAATAGAAGTATTTTAACAGACCCAGACTTTGACAATAAATGTGGGATGTGTCAGAAACGGGGAAAACCTGTTTCTGAAATATTGATCGTTTCTCTTTCTCACCTGCAGATCAGCACTGTAGAAGACGGGATCAGAAGTGTTCTTCCAGACTCTCTTCAAATCTTCAATGCCATCAGTGGCACGCCAACCAGCACCACCATCCAGGGTATCCCCAGCTCATCCTCTGTGGTGTGAACCGAGTCCAGGGTTGGCCAACACTCGCACCTGTGACACTGAGGAACACATCTCGCCATTTCTTACCTTTCTTTGCAAGCAGATTCCTCTGCAGAACATGGCAAAAACACTGTACCTCCTTCATTCATGCACACAGCATGTGGTGACTGCTGGAGGCGCGGCCAAATACATTCTCCTGTGAGAGCACAAAGGTGAGACATGGACGACAGGAGAAGCTCGACAGATAACAGGACGCATGCTGTTGCTGCTTCGAACACACTTGTGATTTTACGTGATGTTTTATACCTGACAACAGGTTTTCTAAGTACACATTCCTGTTGGGATCTTTAATATGCATGTCACCACAGTACACCCACTACATGTCCCAAGAGCCCATTTTCCTTTATTTTAGACATTTTTCTCATTGTGTTTTTGTATGTACAGTACTCCACTTTTATAAGTCACTGTATTGATGTGTAGATGAATGGTATATGCCTCGTACATAATCGCTCATCTCCCTGTGTATAAGTTATATTTCTACAAAACATGCAAATGTGCAAAAAGGCCTCTTCGGATTTATGTTAGCTTTAACCTTAAATCTTTATAATGTCTTAGACCAGGGAGAATTTTAAAATATTTAAAGCCATTGCATAAGAACGACTGCGTCAAGTTGTTTATTAATGTATATAAACAAATGAGTGAGTGCAATATTTGTATCTTGCTGTGTGGAGCTCATACACTGTAAAGATGAGGTTGACCTTCTTGCCAAAGTGAAGAGGTGTGGAACCAGACACTGCGCCTACTGTTGAAGTAGACTGAGGCTTTTACCATTTTAGTGTTCAGTGAAATGCTCATGGAAATGTTTTATATTCGGGCAACAATGTTTTTTTTTTTTGTTTTTTTTTATTTAACACCAGGTCGCTGTTCTGCTGTAAACAAATGTTCCCCAATGCTTTTAAATAAATTACACTAATTTCTCTTCACTCGTCCTTGCAAATTTATTTGGATGCGTGTGTTTGCACGTGTATCTCAACCCTCTGAAGTCCCTGGGTTATTAATCTTTTTTATGAACCACGACTGATACATGATGGACTCCGTATCTGCTGCGTCTCACGATCCATCCCACCCATCATAAAAGCAACCAAGCAAAGATTAATAAGAAGCAAAATTCCAGAAACACGCCTTTATTCTCAGTCGCTTGAGGATAGTTAAACAGAAAGCACGCCGAGCCACCTCTGCAACAACATGACAGGTGAGTTGACTGTTCACAATTGCAGCCCGTAAAATAGAGAAGCATCGAGAACACATTGAGAGACCGCAAATTTAGAATGTTACGTCTGAGACGGACGGTTTACTCGTTGTTTTTGATTGATCTTGTAGAAATGTGAGTTTAGAGACTACACAATATTTTCATGCTCAACCAGGTTCATGTTTTCACACTCAGTAAAATGCAATTACAGTATAGAGGCTTGTATGCCTTTCTCTGCCTTTGTCTTTTCCTATTATGTAACGAGACACTTTGAATAACAGTGATTTATCTCCTGTCCTCGCAAAGTTAAACTTGTGGAGTCTTTTTTTTTTTTTTTTTTTCCTTTGCATTACTTGCTACCTTATCGTGATCTGTGTAACGTGCAGACGACAAGGACCCCAAGAATGAGAAGAACATCAGAGGGAAGGTAAAGTGTTTAGTAAAGTTCAGGTTGTGAAGGAATTTATTTGTAACTCTATGGGATACGAGTAATTGGGAATAAAACAACTACGCATGCACTTCACTGTACTGTTTACGACCTAAATAATTCAAAAGAATCTGAGATATCTATCTAATAAAACTCAGATTTGAAATGATTTTAGTCCCCTGCATTTAATTAACAACCATAGCTATGAAGGAACTGATCATTGAAATAAAATGCAAGATACAAATGACAGTGCTAAATACTATGCTGGATGTTTCTTATGTGTCAGACAAAGCTGGTGTTTGGATACCCACTCAGCATTTTCTTCATCGTTGTGAATGAGTTCTGTGAGAGGTTTTCCTACTATGGCATGCGAGGTGAGAATATTTCATTCACACACGTCCGAAGGCTTAACAGTTGATACTCAGCAGACTTCTATGGATGCTTTTAATGCTTTTAATAGTAACAAAATGACCTTCTTTTCCCTGCCCGGCCTCAGCTGTCCTGGTGTTGTATTTTAAATATTTCTTTCTGTGGGACGATGATCTGGCCACATCCATCTATCACACTTTTGTGGCCCTGTGCTACCTGACCCCTATTCTTGGGGCCATTGTGGCTGACTCCTGGCTGGGAAAGTTCAAGTGAGTGACTTTCTCAAGTTCATCTATTATCTCTGCATTATTTTGTTGCGCCACTTTTTGGGGGAGTTGGCGATCAAGAGCGTGTGGGAAAGGTAACCATAAGGCCACATGGACACAATGAGTCTGTTCGGGTTGCAGAATTTCAATGTGAAATTGGTGACGTTCAGTTTCACAATCACACAATCTAATGCTATTATAGAGGATCCGTTGTCTCTTGCCTCAGTCGAATTGAACTCCAGTCTGGTAATCCATTACTCTGCCTTTCCTCCTCACCTTTGCAGGACTATCATATACTTGTCCATTGTCTATGCTGTTGGCCAAGTTGCTATGGCTGTCAGCGCAGTGCATGACATCACTGACTGGAACAAAGATGGGAAACCGGACAACATGATCTTCCATGTGTGAGTTTGTATTTAGCTGTCAGAAAGATTTTCCCAACTGACCAAAAGGATTTTTTTGTCATATATTTCTACAGTTCCTCTTCCTCATGCCCTTATTTCCTCCCATATGCAGGGTTTTGTCAATGGTGGGTCTGTTCCTCATTGCTCTGGGCACTGGTGGCATCAAACCATGTGTGGCAGCCTTTGGTGGAGACCAGTTTGCTGATCACCAGGTTAGAATAATAAACTAGTTTGATATTAAAGAAAAAAAAAAGAAAAAAAACAAGAATCAGCAAATTAACCCATAAGGGATGATAGCATCCAAGTCTTGGCCGCATGTGGTCACATCAGTGCTTTGACAGCTTGCAAACAACTCGGCTGCCTGCTCATATTCAGAAAGGAGCCAAGTGTAAAGTTCACCACGTTCCCCTCAGCATGTGAGCAGGCATCGGTTTATCAGCATCAAAGTTCTTCTGAAGTTCTATGGCCTCATGCCATCGGACGCACAGGATATGAGACTTTCAAAGGCAGTTATTTTATGGAACAAATTTCGATTGCGCTTGTTCAGATTTGTTGTAGTTGTTCGTTGTAGCGGTTTGGTATTGATTGTTTATTCCCGAGCGTTGTCTACCAGCCCCAGTTCAGAAATCTATTCCCTCTTGCATGCAGTCCTGCCATTTTTACCTACGAATCGGTTCGCTGCTTTCCACTCGTCGTTGTACCAATTGTACTTTATCACTCAGTTCAGGTGCAATTCAATCCCATGCTTCATTACGATATTTTTTTCAGACAAGGCGCCACCTCCCCTCCCCAAACCACTCCATCAGAGAATAAACACCATTTGACTTCACAGCTGAATGAAAATCACTCATCTTTGTTAGCAACCTTTAGCAGCGGCCAATTAATCCAATACAATTCTGGGAATGTAGAGGAATGACTGTTTCTCCAAATTCTCCCACAGAACATCCATTTGATGACTTGAAGTAAAATCAGCTATCATGCAATGTCAGTAAGCTATTTTCAGTGTAAATAAAAGGTTTAATAATTCACCTCCTCTCCAGACTTTATGATAGCAGTTGATATGGCGGAAAACCCGACAAGGTAATGAGTGAAAACTATTGGAGAGACAGAGTCGAGGGTTTGAGAGCCCTGTTTTTGTCAGATCCCCTTTTCACACACCTGCTGCCTGTTTGCTTCCCTTCAGACTGACATTGGACCCCGAAAAACAAGTCATGATAAAATATTAAATGATATTACAATATTCGTTGACAAATATTCTATATTCTATACCACGATTGTCATTACGGACATTCACATCTCGCATAGCTCAGCAAACCAAGCGTGTTTTTGTGTTTCTAGGAAAACCAGAGGAGGACATTCTTCTCTGTGTTTTACCTCTGCATCAATGGCGGTAGTCTCCTTTCCACCATCATCACTCCTCTCCTCAGAGGTACGGATAAATGTGACTGCTCAAAACAAATAGTGAAACAATACCATCAGTTCCTCCGAATTTTTTTTTTTCTATATTGTCCGATTCTTAAAGGTAAATCCATGATACTGCACATGTAGGTGATATGTTACCAAGTCCTAGATGTCTCTAAATCTGTTTGGGGCAGTTTTAGTTTGTGTGTGATTATCATCTGCCTCGTAAAGCTTTAGTATGAGGTCTTGAAATACAGTATAACTCTTGTGCTGAAAGCAGTTTCTCACACTCTGCAGCTCAGCAGTGTGGCATCTACAAGAAGGAAAGCTGTTATTCTCTGGCCTTCGGTGTCCCTGCAGCGTTAATGGTGGTTGCACTGGGTATGAGAAAAATATAATGGAGCTATGACAGGCAAAAAAAAAGTTCATATTGCACAAAAAACCTGGTTTTATCTTTGTCATGTCACCTACAGTTGTGTTCATCGTTGGGAGTGGAATGTATTACAAAGCTGAGCCACAAGGAAATATCATGCTGGATGTTTGTAAATGTATTGGAGTAAGTCTGGTTTACAATTCTTGCATCAATGCAGAAGGGGTTCATTGACCTCCCAGTGATTACAAGAGAACATTTCATCTTCCTATTGCCCTTGAACTGGAACAGTTTGCTGTGAAAAACCGCTTCAGGAGGAGGAGTGAACAAGTCCCAAAGAAAGAACACTGGTTGGACTGGGCAGATGAAGAATATGATGTAAGTTTAATCAATCAAGTTCTCTTGACTTCTTGGTTTGAGCATGCATTAAACCGTTTGTATTGTTCCATTACCTCCATGCTGCAGAAACTCCTCATTGCGCAGATAAAAATGGTTTTGAAAGTCCTGTTTTTATACATCCCACTTCCAATGTTCTGGACTCTGTTTGACCAAAAGGTATTTTCAGGCTTTTTTACCTCTAATAGTCATTCCTCATCCAAACTTTTGGAATGTTGCTAACTCCTCCACCTGCTTATAAGGGTTCCAGATGGACTCTGCAGGCCACCACCATGGATGGGAACTTTGTAGGTTCAATCATGAAACCTTCTTTTACGACACTGAGCGAAGGAATATGTACAAGTCACACTGAACATTTCTTTTTTGCAGGGCGCACTTATCATACAGCCCGATCAGATGCAGGTATAAGTTCACAATTCCTTTTTTCCCATTCTGAATTTGGACCCTTTCACTGCACTTATGTTTAAGATTTTTCACGCTGCACTGTTTTTTTTGTTTTGTTTTTTTTTTTGGAAGACTGTGAACCCCATCCTGATCCTGACTCTTGTTCCTGTCATGGACAGTATAATTTACCCTCTCATCAAAAAATGTGGCCTTAACTTCACGTAAGTGAAAGAAGAATTCAGGCAATATCGCGGAACGTTTATCCAAGGAAGCTTTTGGAGAACGTCCGAATTTCGAAATGAAAACTTAATACCCTCAGTTCCCTATGGCTGCTCTCAGTCACTCAACAGAAAAATGCAACTGTTTTCAACCTATATGTTTCATTGAATATTGAATATTATAGGTTACAATAAAGTTGTGGATACGCAGAGAGAAAATTTCATGAATGAATGTAAAAACGCTCATAGCTTCATCAGGTGGAGACATAAATAGGAGAGCGCAGGTTTGAACGGAGATATTCATACATACATGATATTTACAGTCTACACCTAAGAGTGTGACGTTCATATCATTACAGGATGAAATGAATCGCGTAGACCTTCAGTAACCATTTAAAAACATAATCATAACCATTTGAAAACATTATCATAAAACACTGCAAAGAATTAAAAATGTATTTCTACATAATGCAGACCTCTACTGTATATCTACCAGATGAGTGATGCTAAAATCACCTAATTTCGATTCAACAGGCCTCTGAAAAGGATGACAGTGGGGATGTTGATGGCAGCCCTGGCTTTCGTCAGTGCTGCACTGGTTCAGATTGAGATTGATGTAAGTTCTTTGGTTCATATTTCCATTATTCAAAAGACAAGGTACAACTTATTCATTCCACTGAATCTTAAAATATTACTGCTATCCAAGCACAGGACTCTGATTCCAGTCGGGATATTCTTTTGCATCATTTCATGTAGTCAGGAGTAAAAAAGTTTCAATAATTGTACCTGATAGCAAGTTACTGTTGCAGTTTGAAAGACAATATGATTATTTCTATTATGTTTCCAGAAAACATTGCCCGTATTCCCATCAGCATCCCAGAGTCAGGTAAAATTACTCAACATGGGGAGTCAACCATTGAAAGTAGTTTTGCCCGACAATCAACTGCTGGAACTTCCTGCTGCTTGGGTATGTCAACAAACCATGACGCAAAAACAAAGTTCAAGCTTCTGTGCTTGAATTTGATCAGCGGGATAGAGTCCAAATCATCACCATGTTTTGTTTTTTTTTTCTTTGTTTTCTATCTTCTGCCTTTCCACCCTTCATAGGCCAGTGATGATTACTTGACATTTGGCACAGAAGTCATCAGCCTTTCAATCGAGGGTCATGGAGTGACAAGATCTGTTCCTTTAGCCAAGGGAAAGCGAAAAACCCTTCTCATTCCTGTAAATACCACGCATGAGTGGCCATTGGTGGGTAGGAAGTGATCATCAGAGAATGTAATGATACTTTTGAAGTTTTTCAATGATGGAATTAATAATCATGTGTGTCATGTTTCCTCAGACTGATGATTTGAATACAAAACCACAGCAAGGCAACAATGCCATCAGGTAAAGAAAATCAAAAACAAAATACAATTCTGATAAAACCGGACCATTAAGTCCCACATAGGTTGCCTTAATGTAGTGCATGCTACAAATTAAATAGAATCATACTACTCTAAATTGTTGCATTATTCATGCAGACATTTATTCTCGGCAGAATGGGCTGCAATTCTAAGGTTATCCTGTTTATGGAGAGTTCAGGGTCAGCTCAAATGCTATGTTCCAAGAACTACCGATTGACTCGACAGATCCCCGAACCATGTTGGGTGTAATGGTTTATGCACCGTGCATGCATCCCAGGCTTTTCAGAATATCATTGCTTAACATTTATTTTTGATTTCAGATTTATAAACGGAATGGATAAAGCAGTGAACATAATGACTTCTCCAAACAAGTTTGAATTTATTGAGCCACAGCAAGTTTCCAATTATTCCATGATAAAAAATGGAAAGTAAGTATTGTTGTATTTCGAAATGGCGAAACGTTCTTCAACATTACGCCTAACAGGTTGTTGTTTTTTTTGTTTGTTTATTTCAAATGAGCAGAGCCACCTTCACCATACAGATCAATTCACAGTCATGTGAATACAGCAGGGAGTTTGGATTTGGAAGTGCATACACTTTCTTTATCCCCAGCACTCTAACCATCGGACCCTCTGTAAGTTTTGAGGATGAGGAACAGGATCAGTTTGATGCGGTCGGAAGTGTCTCACACAAGCATCTACTGCTAAAGGCAGTTGTTTCTCAGGGCTACATAATTGTTGTTGTGGACTGCGATAGATTCCTTCTAATGGGTAACATACTGAAAATGTGACATTCACATTATAACCAAAACCTTTTCAGCTGCCTTCTTTAAAATTACACTTCTTGAAATAACAGAGCAAAATTGAATTATCTTTTTTACTTTAGTTTTATTTTTTTTTTTTTGGTTTTTATTTTAGTGTCAGAAGTCTATCTCTGCGGTTGAGGACATCCAACCAAACTCAGTCCATATGGCCCTCCAGATTCCACAGTACTTCCTCATAACCACTGGTGAAGTGATGTTCTCCGTTACAGGTCTGGAGTTCTCGTACTCACAAGTAAGGGAAAATTATTTTTCAGTATTTTTTTTCAATCAAAGAGAATACAAAACAGAATGGATCATGATTATCTCTGTCAATGAAAAAGTTACTGTATAATTTTGTTGTTTGTTAAACATTGTTATCATTGCTCTTCAAGGCACCAAGCAACATGAAATCGGTGCTACAAGCAGGTTGGTTACTGACCGTTGCTGTCGGAAATTTCATCGTTCTGATTGTGGCTGAACTTGCAAAGCTTCCTCAACAGGTAAGTAAGATGCAATCACATAAATAAAATTCAAATCGAAGCCTACCAGGGTAAAGGATGCGTCTGTGTTTTGGTGTCATGCAGTGATAGTCATTTGTGTCCTCTCTGTCTCCTTGCTCCTCTCCAAGTGGGCAGAGTACATCCTCTTTGCCTCACTGTTATTTGTCGTTTGCATCATCTTCTCTATTATGGCCTATTTCTACACTTACATCGACCCAATTGAAATTGAGGCCCAGTTCAAGAGGAAAATTTACGAGGAGGAGGAGGACAACGATGAAACACAGAAGATAAACGTGGAGATGGTCAAGAGAGACTCTGTAAAATCCACAGATGAAAAGGACACACCAAAACAAACAGTGATGTAAGGTTTTTAAACACCTATTGAATCTCTGTTGGAGATTGATATTGGAACTGAATTGAATGTGTACAAGAATGCAGGATTTCTTCGGGAATAGGGCATATACTAGCCAGCACCATTATCTGAGACAATTCAAGGGGCTATTCAGGTGTTAGTTAAATACGAAATTCAGTCGTAAATGCAAGGCCGTGACCTTGCATTAAAGAGCTGTGGCAAATGTGATAGGACGAATCTATGAAGTGCTGTATTTTAATACCATCAAAGGGATGAAAGTTTAACTGCGTGTTCATAGTTTGTATTGTATTGGATTGATGACATTGATATTCATTGATGAGTGTACAAAGGTATGCACAGTCCTCCATCACTAAAAACAACAGTTTGAAAACAGAGGGGTTTCGTCTAATAAAAAAAGGCATCAAAACAATTATTCCCATTCACTTACTGTAATTGTGCATTCATAAGTGCGTTGTATTTTAGCAAGCTGTAAAACGATGTATATATCCCAGATCTCTTATTGCCATTGAGTCAGGTCAGCGCGCATCGCTCGCTCCAGGTAGAGGACTCCGATTTAGGCTCAAATGTATCCCTGCTAATAGTAAAAGGTGGTTACAAAGTCAAGATTTGCCAGACCCGCTTTTTGACCAAAAGGAAACTGTAGTTTGGAGTTTGTTTAAGCAGCTGGAGCATATCATTTTTTGATTGTGAAGGGAAAAGTGCTATCTTTCGATGGCTGCAAGTCATAAAGATAATAATAATCCCAAAGATATCTGAAGTCAACAGTCATGCTGACATTCAAAGTACAAAGATTGTTATTTATGTGCTTTACTGCATGACAAAACAGCTATACAGTGACTTCATAGTGAACAAAAAATTAAAAAATCCATCATAACACCAGTTTCACACAACTAAAGGAAATGTTTCTAAGCTTGGTGCATATTTGCACAGTGTTTTTGTTATTGTTGTTGTAGTTGTCGTTTTGTCAATTTTACAAAAGGTCACTGGTCTGTTGTGAGTTCATGTTGCCCACTTGTGTTATTCCAATAAATGCTGTAATTTCTCCTGAACATGAACTAACGACTCTGTGGTATTTATTCATTCAGTGGTTTGGTTTATTGTATTGTTCTGATCTACAGTAATTATTTGGAAGAAATCAAGAAGGTCTAGTGTATTTGTTTTGCAAGTTACTAATCAGGTTTCATTTGATACATAGATACCAAGGATTTTGATCAGGGGCAATAAGGTCAACGGAGGGTAAAGTCTATCATGAAGTATACACGACACAAGATCAGTTTTTTGCACATAATGTACAAATGAGATGTTGTCGTTATTATGTGGGATGAAAAAATCAAATACAATGCATAAAACATCAATGTATTTTGAGATTCCATTTTACCACATTGCATTCCTAAAATATAACGAATATCATAATAGCTTTACCATTACTATGAATTGTGCTTGTTTATACTTCAGGATAAAGTACTGTGTGGATACCCACTCAGCGTGATTTTAATTGTTCCACGTGTGTTTTGTGAAAGGTTCTCCTTTTTCGGTTTGCAAGGTGAGAATATTTTATGCACTTGTGATCTGATGTATTTGGCTGTGCAATTAAAAGAATGAATGCTTATGTTTTCCCTGCCTACCCTCAACTATCCTTTTGGGGTTCTTTGACCATTTCATTCTGTGGGACGATGATTTGTCCACCTCCATTTCTTGCACTTTTGGGGCTCCGTGCTACCTGACCCCTATTCTTGGGGGCATTGTGGCTGACTCCCGGCTGGGAAAGTTTGTATATGAATGTTTCTCTCTCTCTCACACTGTCTCTATTTATATCTCTATCCATCTATCTATCTATCTTTCTATAGATAGATAAGTGTTTGTGTACGTGTACACACACACACACACACAGATATATATGTATGTATATTGTATGTACACGTGTGTGTGTGTGTTTATATGTATATCGTAATACATAATATATGTATGTACATACGTATTAATAAATGGAGTAAATAAAGATGTATCTAGACCGTATATAAACTGTATAGAATTGGTATAGCCTAATTGTTACCATTAACTCTCAAAACAGTGCTTCATGACAATCAGCCATAGAAATGTAAATCTCAGTTAGACGATGGTTTTGTAATGTTGGCATTGGTGGTACAAAAGCAAAACAATGTTGAACCAAAATCTAGCTGTAACACGTGCTTTTGCAAGTAAAGACACAGTAAAGTAATAATTATCCAACAACTATAACAGAAAAAAGTTATGAACACAAGAGAGAGACCAAAGATATGAAGTAACTATGCTATGTATGCTATGATATGAAGACTGCAACATAGGAAGCACTGTTTTCAGCTTAATATTAGACGAACAAATTACAAACAGAAAGACAAAATGAAAAAGTAAAATAGGAAGTTAGCAAGAAGGAGAACAAAACAACAAAAATTAAGACTAATCTCAGCAAGTTTAAACAATACAGCAAATATTGCAAGAGTCAAAATAGAGTTTGTAAAACAAAAGACCAAAACATAATCGTTACTTTGGTGTGGTTGATGTGTATTTGACGCAGCCATCGTTACCACCTACTGTAGTTATGGGGTTTTTTTATACTGTCATAAACCTAAGCCATGTTTATGGCTTAGGTTTATGACAGTTTTTTTAATCTTTTTTCAATTTAGAGGGACACATGGATCTTACCTTGTCAGAAAAGAAAATCAATGTACTTTCTCAAGCAATATTCTCATTCAGTTTATGTAATAACATAATTCAGATTTCATTTTGAAATCTAATAGTGTGAGAGGTCATAAAGGCTGTTATGAAATCAATGTATTCTGACATTTTGGAAGACTCAATCAGCAAATGTAAATGTTGTACCTTAACTGGTTCCTTGTAGTATCTGATTTTATTGATTGTAAAATTCAACTTCGTTATTATCAGAAAAATCTGCTTAAAGTTAGAGAGTTTGTTGGAAGTCAAGTCTAACAGTGGCCACTATGTTATAGTATGCAACCGAATGGATGCTTGAGGAATTTTTTTCACAGTTACCCTGCAAATCTGTAAAAAGTCCTAAGGGATTCTGTTCAAGTTGATTCAGCAATTTTTCATATTTTCATAAAACAAACCACATTTACTGACTCATGCACATATCAGTTCAGATCTACAGCGGTCGGGCTTATTGGACATCCTGTTGGACAAAGATAATAGATTTGTTACAACTTGATGTTGAGTATGTACCGTTTTCCTTTCCAAGATTCGGGAGTTCAAAAGGGTGTTCTTTACAATCCCATCAAGTTCTTAGACAATGTTTTATTTATGGTCTATTCATGTCTATTTTGCCAACGTTTCCCCCTCCTCTCACAGGACCATCATCTACTTGTCTATTGTCAAGACAATGGGTCACAATGCAATAGCAGGCCGTTCAATCCCGGACATCACAGATTGGGACAGAGTTGGGACCCCTGACAACATGACCTTTCATGTGTAATGTTTCATTTTTCTATTGAAGCTTCCGTGTCTCAATCACAGCACTGGAAAAGTGTAGTAACTTCACATAGATTTTTCCCCCCTCTCTTTCAGTGTGTTGTCAATGATGGGTCTCTTTCTCGAAATGGTGGCATCAAACCCGGTGTGACTGCAAAAAGGCGGAAACAAAATAAATGTGCACCAGGTTGGAAAATAACCTCCACGTGTTTGAACAAATGCGAAATATCTTCAGTAGTGTTTGCGACAACATAGTCTCACCCTGTTGTAATGTTTTTCCGGGTCTACAGTTAAACTTTAACATGCACTGCAAACATACAAGGCCAATAATGTTTTACAAGGATCTCTTACATTGCGGTGCATTTCTTACAAGCATGTTCTTACAAGCACAGTAAATTCAGACGTGAGACTTTCCTGGGAGTATCTGAACACATTTTCATCGAGTATATCACGTCATCATTTCAGTTTGTAAGCCCAGACCATTGCTATCCACAGAGTGGCACATTTTTGTACTGTCAAATCTTTATTGTTGAAATATTTATTGATTGTGAACATATATAAAAATCATTTAGTTAAATACACAGTAAAATTGATTGTTGATATGTTTCTTCCTGGAGAACAATCAGAGGAAAAAATTCTTCCCTCTATACTACCAGTATAGGACAGCTGGGATTCTTCTGTCAGCCACCATCACGTCAGTCCTCAGAGGTAGATTTGAGCCTGACAAAATAAATAACGACACATATGTGCATGTCATATCTTTGCACTGCTCAAGCACAGATCAGCCAAGCCAAATATTTGTCTTTTTACATTTTACTCCAAGTAGTTTCTCCTGAACTTCAGCTCAAGATTGTGGCCTCTCCAACCAGCAGAGAGGTTATGCTTTGGCCTTCGGTGTCCCCTCAGCGTTTATGGTGGTTGCACTTAATATGTCTAAACAATTTGGATATTATGATTCCACATACATCACAAAAAGGAAATGTTTTGCATGTAACCCAAGTGTAAAATTCATGTTCTGTCTGTGACGTTTCAGTAGCGTTCACCATGAGAAGTGATACACATTGCAAAGTTAAGCCACAAAGAAAATAATATGCTGGATTTATGTAAATGCATCAGAGTGAGTTGTTTTACACGATTTTCAACAATGCATTCAATATCAAACGGTACAGAAATTGTTCTGGAAAGAAATCAATTTCATGGTCATTTTTGAAACAGTTTGCCTTAAAAAAAATGATGCATGCACTGCAGCAATGTATTCCCCAAGAGGCAGCACTGGATGGACTGGGCAGAAGAGCAATACGATGTGACCGCTACCACATCCCCCACATCCAGGATTTCTCCGTGCGGCTGTCAGGGGCTACCATCTTTTCCAAGGTGGACCAGGATTCACGGTTGTCACCAGGTGCCTGTGCTCGTGGAGGACGTGCCCAAGACCACGGTAATCACCCCGTTTGGGCTGTTTGAGTTTCTGCCAATGCCTTTCGGTTTGAAAGGAGCTGCTCACACCCTCCAGAGGCTGATGGACTCGGTGCTGCGCGACCTCATGTTCATTTTTGTCTATCTCGACGACATTCTGGTGGCCAGCCTGTCAGCTGATGTGCACCTGGAGCACCTAACTCAGGTTTTCCATTGTCTCGATGAGCATTGTTCTAGTCAACCTGGCTAAGTGCGCGTTTGGACTGCTGGTGATTGACTTCTTGGGGCACAGCATTTTGCCGTAAGGTGCAGTTCCATCGCCTTCTAAGGTGCAAGCAGGGCCTGATTTTTCCTCGCCCGGCATCAGTCAAAGTGTTGCAGGAATTCTTGGGCATGGTCAGTTTTTACAACCGGTTCCTCCCTCACGCTGCCCACTTCCTTCAGCCCCTTTGCAGGGCTTTGTGATCTGGCGAAGTACACGGTTGACTGGCCCTTGTGGCCCTGGGTTGTCTGGCCCATCACACGCCGACGGCTCCCATAGCATTGACGACCGATCCGTCTGACGTTGCCGATGGGCCTGCGGTTGAACATCGGGTGACGAATGCGTGGCAGCCTGTTGCGTTCTTTAGCCGCAATTTGCACGATAGTGAACACAAGTATAGTGTTTTCAATAGGAAGTTGTTGGCCCTGGATGTGGACCACAAGCTGTTGACTTTCGCCATGTCTAAGATGGCTGAGCCGTGGTCTGCTCACCAGCAACGACAGCTCGCAGCCATTTCAGAGTTCACAACGGCCATTAGGCATGTAGCAGGGAAGTCCAAACCGGTTGCGGATTGCCCGTCGCAGGTTTTTGTGTGCTCAGTGCACGTCTGGATTGATTTGTCGCTGTAGCCGCTGACCAGCCTGGCAACGTGGATGTCCTCGCCCTGAAGTCGTCGCACACCGGCCTCAAACTGGAGGATGTGACTGTGCAGGATGGTAGCCATGCCCTCCTCTGTGACGTCTCTACCGACCGTCCCCGCCTAGTGGTTCCGGTGGCTTTGCGGGGACGGATTTCCGACTCGGTGCACTCCTTCTCGCACCCAGGGGTCCAGGCCTCCTGGTGTGTGCTACGTCCGTCTGGCCTGGTGCACGTAGAGATGTGAGGGAGTGGGCGGCCGCTTGTGTGGCATGTCAGAGCGCCAAGGTTCAGCAGCACGTTAAGGCAGCCCTGGAGCCGTTTCTGATTCCGGTCAGGCGCTTCGACCTTGTTCATGTCGTCCTGGCGGGCTCTCTCCCCTCTTCACAGGGCTTTACGCGCCTGCTCACCATGGTCGATCGAACCACCAGGTGGCCGGAAGTGGTCCCGTTGTCCTCCACAACGACCGCGGAGGTGTCCCAGGCTTTTCTTTCTCCCTGCCTGGATCGCCCGTTTTGGCACCCTGTCCGACATCACTTTGGACAGGGGTCCACAGTTCGTGTCGGGGCTCTGGTCAGCGCTGACAGGGTCTTTGGGGGCGACGGTACGCCATACGACAGCGTACCACCCTCAGGCTAATGGCTTGTGCGAGCAGTTCCACCGGTCACTCAAGGCACCATTGTGGGCCGCGCTCTCTCGGGCGGAAACTGGGTGGACAGTTTGCCGCGGGTTATGCTGGGGCTGCGTTCACCCCCTAAGGACGACCTCAACACCTAGCCCACCAAGCTAGTGCTCGGTCAGCCCGAGAGGTCTGCTCGGCCCCCGTCTGTTCGCGGGTCCTGTCGCACCCCTGGGCTCTCGATTCCCGGGCCCCATCCACCACTGTTTCTTGCAGTTTTTAGTGCCTGCAGACCTCACTGACGTAGGAGAAAGCAAACAACCTTTGCGCAAATGGATGGTCCCACACAGGAGAGTCACCACTTCAGGACAGGACTCCGCGCCCACTAACACCTGAAGGACAAGGGCCATCTTTTGAAGATAGCAATGTCCATATTCTGGCCAGAGAAGACAGATTGTTCGAGACATGAGTCAGAGAAGCCATCTTTGTCAAAACAGAAAAACCATCTCTGAACAGAGGAGGGGGTCTCACAACCTTTCAGTAACGTGTAACGCCATACTGGGATCGCTACCGAGACAGATTTGCACACACGGATGAGAAACCATCTGCATCTTCCAAACAACCAGGAAAGATTCGCCACCAGAACCAGTCCCCCAGTAACCTCCACATGAGCCTCTGTTCATGTGATCCAACAGGTTTCACTCCTTTGTCTAGCTTTACCTTTTCACATTCCAATCCAGGTAATCCCCCGAAAGTTGCTCCTTTGTCCCCAACGGACAGCATCCTCATCAGCATCGCAACCCCCTTTGACTCAGTTTCTGACGATCAACTCTTCCAAGATTTCAACAGGAATTCACCATTACCTGGATGACTGAGAACCTCCGCAAACATTGTTTATTATTGTTCTGTTATTGTTCATGTGTATTTTTTTGGCACCATTACTGAATTTCTGCAGGTTTTGCATGTTTTAAGGGGGTTTTGTTTTTTCCAGGAATATTCATACAAAAATATTCACATATCACTTTTTGAATATCCTGCATGTACCACTGTGGATAAACATGCACTTTTATTAGTGGAATGGCTACAGTAGTGAACCTATCAACTCCTGGAGCAGATTTTGGAGTCATCCCACCCTTTTATTATTCTAACCTATTCCTGATAAAAAATGGAAGGTGAGTATTTTATATGCACCAGTTCGCCGTGTTCATACAACAATAAATGGATATTTCAGATTAAGCAGTGTATTTTGTAATGAACAGAGCCACTCTCACTCTATGGACCAATGCACAGTCATGTGAATTCAGCATGGAGTTTGGATCTGGAAGTTCATCAGCTTTATTCATTCCCTGCACTTTATACTTTGGACGTTCTGTAAGTTTTTCATGCAATTTCTTGCATTAATTTTTATGTTCGGCTAATGAGATTTACCTTTGAACCTTTTCATGATGTAAAGATATTTTTTTCAATTATCTAAATTATATAGAATAACTGTGGTCATTATCTTCATAGAAGTCAAACTAATTAGCGTGATTAAAAATCTCTGGCAAGTCATGTCCCCTTTATGTATGAAAATAAAGTCAAAGCATAATGCCGGTGATTTGCAGTTGCTGTTTTGATTTATTCTTGTAAAGTTCTGTGGCTTCTATGACAAAAGATGACGTACCATGTCAGCCATCTATTATATCATGTAACACTACCTTCTGATGCAACCTTGTTCCAGTAAACATCCCCGTTCATGCTGGGAGACCAAATACCTTGTCCACTTAGTCAGAATCAGAATCACTTTATTCAACGGATGTGCAACAGACACAGGGATTTGTCTTGGCATAACATCGCTCTATAACAGTTAGTTTAAAAATGAGAAAAACAAGTTATAAGAAAAAGAAAAGGTTAATTTGGCAATAAAACAAGCTGAAGTGATCAGTGACAAGTCAATGTCCCATCTATTGTACCTATCAATCTAGTGATACCTTAGCAATGGCGGGTGCAGCAGATGGTATATTACACATCATGACTTGTTTGCTACAATTACCCGATCATCTGACATGATAACGTCACATGACAAAAAAACCTCCGCATACTTTGACAGACATTTATTTCATGTTTCGTGTTCTCCAGGGTCTGTCCAAACCACCACCTTTTGCATCACACACTTTGATACACAGTGCTCTGAGCTGAAATGTAACGATATAACAACAATGACTATTTAGTTTTACTTTAGCGTTCGTACTATATAACTGCGGCTGAGGAGATCGATTTCAATTCACTTCACATGGCCTTCCAAATCCCACAGTACTTTTTTTTATCACTGCTGCTGATATCATATTTGTTGTGACAGGTTTCGAATATGCGTTTTCACAGGTAAAAGCAACTACTTTGGTACTTTGTCACCTACAAAATCCTCTGAATCCATTCACTTCCAAGACCATTTCCATCAACTTATTTTTCCACGTCTTGTATAAGCAATTTGAATATTACTTTTAAAGCAATACTCAACCACTGAATTGAATTAATAAGTCATGAATTTACTCTTATCAGCTCATGTGTTTAAGCTAACATATAAATCAACCACCATCAGTTATACAGCCAGTATTAGCCTAATTTAGCATACAAAGCAAAACGAGCAAAATGAGTGTCCAGAAACACAAACTGAAAAATATGTTTGAGTCACTGTTCATTATTTTCAAGGCACCAGGTAACATGAGAGAGGCGCTTCTGGTAGGCGGGATGTTAACAGTTGCCAACAGTTCTCATTGTGGCTGAGTTTGCACAGTTTCCCACACAGGTAAAAAGACAGCAAACAACTTTGGCCCGTCTAAAATTTGAAATGTAAAATTTGAAATTACGAAAAATAACCAAAATGTTCAATCTCAAGTTTCTAATCAATAACAATCACGGGTTTATGTACATTTAATGTCCATGGAACTACTCACAGAGGGATGTTTTATTGTGCACTTAAAAAACATAATGCACTTCTTGCAAAATTAGAAACCAGGACCAATGCGAGAACTACCTCCACCAACGAGAACACTGGCTTAAATGGTGTATTGTGCAGCTTTGAAACCATTACTGACTGATTCACATACAAATACCCACCAACCGCAGGGCAAATTAAACCAATTACTTGATGTGTCTCTGTAAATGGAAAAAGTAAAATAAAATGCATGGCCATTCAATTAGTCATATAGAAGCACTTAATGAACCACAAGAACTCCATTACCATGAATGTACTATGGGTAAAGGATACCGGTTAATTCATCATTCATTGGCTCATTGAAGCAGGGTTGGCTAGGTAAAAAAATGTAAAAGTCGTGGAAAAAAATTGAAATTGTGTTTTGTTTTAGTTTCACTGTACAAAATAAAGTGCATCTTGTGACTCAAGTGGCTGTTTCTAATCTTAATGAGCTATTCAGTCCGATGGGGGGGGGAAACGTCAGAGACCTGTGTGGTGACAGCCCAGCTATGTCATTGATTGTATTTCATATTGTTTAAGATGTGTTCTTGCTATGTTCATCCCAAACTAGCGTACCAAAAGCCATGAAATGCTTTCAGCATACAAGATCTGCTCATGTGATGGTCAATAGTAACTGGCTTCACATGACCCTCTCCCTCCTTAGATCAAACGTGATGTTTTCCTAATTGGATTACTTATTCTGCTTTTCCAGAGTGCATTTGTTCACTGCACAGGCAACTGGGAAGGTTTGAAATTAAAGGAGACACACACCCTGCAGCTCACTTATTCTGCTGGCAATACTCAAAATCAGGATTCTATCTGAATTATAACTTTATTACGTACATGCAAAAGGTTTTGTACATATCATTATTTTGTGTTTTGAACTACAAAAAAAAAAGCATCATGGTTGGCTCTTTCAGTTGTTCACACTTTTTACAGAATTTAGGCCTTCAGAGGTAGCTATTATTATTAATGGACTACTTCAAATTAATGAAAGAGGCAGGGATCTGCTTAGACTGTCACAACATCTGGATAATGTGCCGGATGTATTTTAGAGAGACAATGGCAATGCTCATCAATAACAGAACATTAGTTTTTTTTTGGTTTAACCCAAAATGACAAATATATGGCCATGGCACTCTAAATGCCAGGCCTCTGGCTCCACCAGAGTTTGCTGAAGACAGTGGCCTTGAAGGAAAAAAAGCTTGAATCAAACTCTGAAAATTGACTGTAATTTTGAGAGAGGCTCATACAAGTACATGGTGGGGAAAAAAAACTGATACTGTGGCATCTTCTCAGAATACACATTCTGTATGAGCAAAGTATGACCAGCACAGAACTGTCCGGTTCTGATTTCCTTACCTTCAACAGTTATTTAGATAGGCTAGTGCAGCAAGCATCAGACACAGGATGTATATGAGATTGTCAATAGTTAGATCAGAGCCCATTGTCGGAAACCAGTTGATAAGAAACCATAACCCAACTACTTTTATAACTTTATTTATGACTTCATTGCTTTTGAACCGATTAATGCTTATCTTTCTGATCAAAATATGACACTTGACACATGATATAACATTTTCACATTGCACAATCAAATGGACAATTTGCAGTTGCCCAGTCTGTGGAGACTCGCAAGTGTGGATTCCACTTGTGAGTCTCAAACAACCTGATTGACAAGTCTGAGCAAACAGAACACACCCGTGTATTCAGAGGAATTATTACCTAAGCTTTACACACTTAAGCTCTGTATGAAGAGTTACAGTGTTAAATTAGAAATACTAATTCCATATTTATTGGTAGTTCAAAAGTGTGGCTTCTACAATCAACAGAGCTGTTACCCTTTGGTGTTTCTGCAATAGTGGTTGCACTGTGTATATGTAAGCTATTTGGAAAATGTTACTCTATTAACTACGAATTAATGAAAATGTTTGCTGCATGCTACGTAATAAAATGAATGTCTGTGGTGATTTAATAGTGTTGTTCATGGTTGGGAGCAATATGTACCGCATTGTTTTGTAATGGTGGTCTCTCATAGTGTTCAGAAAGCACAGTAATTGCATTTTGCATTCTTCTCAACCAGTTTGCAGTGGAAACCGCTACCTTTGGAGAAGAGAGCAATCCCCCAAATAGATAACACTGGAAGGACTGGGCAGAAGAAAAATATGATTTCAGCTTGTATTCATTTGATAAACCACTTTATATACACACAGCATATACAGGATACATAGACTTCACTGGTTGTTCTCAGATTGTTTTACCTTCGAGGCTCTGTAGAAAAATGGTGTTGAAGTTCCTGCTCCTATGCATCCCACTTCCAATGTTCTAGGCCCTTTTTGACCAAAAAGTATTTTTGAACTGCTTGCTTGAACTGACAGACTGTATTGCTCCCAAATGTATTTATTTATTACAGTATTGCTCAATGCTTGTTTCCACAAAGAGCCTTAACCCAATCTTGATCTTGACTATGATCCCTGTTGCGGATACAGTAATGTACCCTCTGATCAAAAGATATGGCCCAAACCTTACGCAATTTACAAAGGAACTCAGTCAGCTGGCACAGGGAAATGTAGTTCAAGGAGAAAAGAAGCCAGAGACTTTGTTACAAGCAATTACATGATTTGAAATTAAAAGAAAAATAGCCTTTTCTCTAGAGAAAATACCATTGAATTCAAAAAGATAGGCTAATATTAGCAACAGTTCCAAACTGTACCTTCTCATTTGGTGTACAATGATGTCATCCTCTCTGTTAGAAGATGAAATAGTATTTAAATTGGACTCAACAGACCTCTGAAAAAAATGACCACCGGGATGTTTCTGGCTACAGTGGCTTTTATTCAGATTCTGATTCAGATTGCGTCTGGTGCAAGTAAAGATAAAATACGTCTAGAGTTCTACCTCTTAAAGTGTAGATTCAACAGGAATTGATAGTGCGGTTTATAAAACAAAGGTAACTAAAATGATCAACATTCATCTTTGTATTTATAACCTTCCTCTTCTTTGCTTTCGGCTACTCCCTTCAGGGGCCTCCATAGCAACCTCCTCTATCTAACTATTCTCTGTATCCTCCTCTCTCACACCAACTAACTTCATGTCCTCTTCCACTTCATCCATAAATCTTCTTGAATGTTTGAGCTGCCAGTCAGGAGGTCTAGCAGGAGAACACAGTTACATCAGTCTTGAACACCTTTCCTTTCATTCTGGCTGATACGCATTAATCACACATCACCTTTGACACTTTTCTCAAGCTGTTACAACCTGCTTGAACCCATTTCTCCAACTCTTTTTCGCACTCACCATTACTCTGGACTGTTGACCCGAAGTACCTAAAATCCTCCATCTTCTTCATCTCCATTCTTAGCCTCACCGTTCCGTTTGGGTCCCTGTCTTTGACACAAAGATATTCTGTCTTGCGGCTAACATTCATTCCTCCCCTTCTCCAGATTTTCCTCCCTGCTCTCACGACAGATCGCAATGTAATCTGTAAAGATCATTGTCAATGGAGATTCCTGTCTAACCTCATCTGTCAGCCTGTCCATCACCAGAGCAAACAAGAAGTGTCTCAGAGCTGATCCCTGATGAAGACCCACCTCCACCTAGACTTCTCTGTCACACCTAGAGCACACCTCAACACTGTCTCACCGCTCACAAACATGTCCTACACCAGTCTAACATACTGCCACTCCTCATTTCCTCATACAAAACCACAGTTCTTCTCTCGGCACCTGTCGTATGCTTTTTCTAGGTCTACAAAGACACAATGCAGCTCCCTCTGACCTTCTCTGTACTTCTCTACCAGCATTTATAAGCGAATACTGCATCAGTAGTACTCTTTCTAGGCATGAAGCCATACTGCAGCTAACAAATACTGACTTCTGCTCTCAGTCTAGTTTCCACTACTCTTTCCCATAACTTCATTGTATGGCTCATCAACTTTGTCCCTCTATAGTTACTGCTATACTGCACATTTCCCTTATTCTTAAAAAAGGGCACCACCGCACATCCTCTCCATTCCTCAGGCATCCTCTCACTCTCTTAGATCCTGTTGAACAATCTAACCGGAAACTCTCCTGTTGTCTCTCCTGCACACTTCCATACCTCCACAGGTGTATCATCAGGACCAACTGTCTTTCCACTCTTAATTCTCTTCAATAGCCTCCTTACTTTATCTTTACAAAACTGCTAATTTGTGGTCCAATATAGTCACCTCTTCTACCCTATGTTCTCTTTTCTTTTCATTCATCTTATATTTTCTTTCATCTTTTATTTTCATTCATCACCTCTTTAAAGTACCTTTTCCATCTTCCCATCATTGTTCTAGCATCTGCAAATACATTTCCCTCACCATCCTTAATCACCCGAACGTGCTGCATGTCCTTTCCATGTCTATCTCTCTGCTTTTGCCAGCCTGTATAAATCAATATCTCCGTCCTTACTGTACAACCTAGCATACAAGTCATCATATGCCCTTTGTTGGCCTTTGCTATTTTGCTTTTACTCTTGCCTGTTCTCTTCCCCTCAGTGCCCACTTCCTTCTTTACATACCTCTTTCTCTGTATATACTCCAGTACTTCCTCATTCCATCAGAGTCTCTTTATCTACTTTCCTTCCGGATGACACACCAAGTGCTCTCCTTCCTGTCTCCCTGATCACATTAGCTGCAGTTGTCCAATCGTCTGGAAGATCTCCCTGACCACCCAGAGCCCTTTTAAACCCCTCCCTGAAAACCATAAAACACTCCTCCCTTTTCAGCTTCCACCACTACATCCTCTGCTCTGCCTATGCTCTCTTTATCTTTCTTGTCAACAGAACCCTAACTCTATCCCTACAAACCACCATCCCACGATGTCTGGCTACACTCTCACCTACCATTACTTTGCAGTCACTGATCTCCTTCAGATTACATCGTCTATGCAAGATGGAGTCTGCCTGCATGCTCCTTAATCCGCTCTTATAAGTTACCCTATGTTCCTGACTTTTCTGGAAAAAAAGCATTCAGGACAGCCAGTTCCATCCTTTTTGGTCTGCACCAATTACCACTCGCTCACCTCTGGCGATTTTCTCCATCACTTCATCTAGCTCACCCCAAATATTCTCCTTCTCCTCTAACTCACATCCCACCTGTGGGGTATAGCCACTAACAACATTGAGCATCACACCTTTGATTTCCAGCTTCAGACTCATCTGTCAATCTGAACTTCTTTTCACCTTCAGAACATTCCTAACAAACTCCTCCTTCAAGACAACGCCAACTCCATTTCTCCTCCTTTCAATACCATGATAGCACAACTTTAAACCTGCTCCTAAGCTTCTAGCCATGCTACCTTTCCATCTGGTCTCATGGTAGCATTATAGCCACATTATATCTGCACATTATATTCAAACATCATATCCACCTTCCTCCTCTACATTACGTCAACCAACTCTCAACAACCAACCAACTCGTCTCTACTCTCAGTCCCAGACTTTTGCCTTTGCTCTTATCACTTTGCCTCTGAATGGGCCTTCCTCCTATCCTTCTTCGACCCACAGTTGCCTGATTTCCACTGGCACCCTGTGGGTTATTGGCACCAATGGCAGTCTTTGTTTACCCGGGCCTCGACCTATCCGGTATGAGATTTGTAGGTTCGATTCGCAAATATTTGGTGTAGGTACAAGTTTTACACCAGATGCTCTTGCTGACGCAACCCCTCTGCGTTTTTCTGAGACACTGGCTTATGCCCCCCTCGGGCTGCATTGATCTTTGTGTTTATAATGGCAAGTTTAATTCTACTTATCAGAAAACACTGCCAATATTCTCATCAGCCTCTCAGAGAGAAATATCTCATTGTGGGCAATGAATCCGTGAAAGTGTGATTGCCAAATAATTATCTTAACCCTGGGACCCTCATGAAGAAACCATGAGCACACGACATATAATAATGTCCTATTTCTTACTTCAAAAAATTGTTTTGTGTGATATTATTCCTTAATGATTCAGTCCGTCTGTTACATTGTTCCATATCTTCAAGGCACCAAGTAACACGAAATGGGTGCTCCAAGCAGGCTATTTGTTATCTTGTGCTGTTGGCAACTTAATTGTTCTCTCTGTGAATGAATTTTAAAGCTTGGCACCCAAGAAAGCAGGCAGAGTATGTCCTCCTTTCCTTGCTCTTGGTCACATTTTGCATCATCTGTTCAAAAAAGACCTCGTTCGACACCGACATTGATGCTGCTGAGGTTGATGATGAGATGAGATGAGATGAGATGAGATGAGATGAGATGAGATGAGATGAGATGAGATGAGATGAGATGAGATGAGATGAGATGAGATGAGATGAGATGAGATGAGATGAGATGCACTTTAATGATCCCATGATTGGGAAATTGTTTATGTTGAGGCCCAGTTCAAGCAGACAGTTCATCATCAGGAGGATAACAGTACACAGAAACAAGAGACAGCTGTCATGGTGATCAGATTTCAAAACAAAAAAGTTGTAGCAACAAAAATTGAAATGTGAATTCTCCAATTCAGATTACATGTCGGTAGTTTTACAAATAAGTTGTTGGCAGCTAGTTTTATCAAATGTTATACAAAAAGAACTGACAAATACTGTTATTCCATTATTTAATATCAGTAATATGCATGAGATGGAATTATCTCTCTAATTTCAACATTAACAGGGGTATCACTTGAGGGTCCTGAATTTCATCATGTTTTTAATGACATCAGAGAAGTTCTCACTTCCTTTCAGAAAATGGAACAACTTTTCTGCCATTGTCATGAATTATTTGACAGATGACATTATTTTTTGTCGAGTTGATTTGTTGAGTTGGTTCCTAAGGCTTTTAGATTATTTATTTCAAAAAGGGGGTTTCCAACTGAGCTTGAAAATCATATATATGAGCTAGCTTTACATGACTGCCACCTTCTGGCAGCCTGTCCTATCCCATTAAAAGTACTTGACTGATTTTTATGGGATATAATGGACTTTGTTGAAATGCCATGAACATGGTAATGTAACATTTTGAAAAGATGCTTATATATTCAAAGAAAATAGCTAAAAGATTATGAACATGTAAATTTGAAGTGTAAATGAATTGTGGAAAAATGTACTTACAGTAGCTTAGAAAAGTTTTCAAACTTGCTTCCTCTATGACTATGGATACATTCATTTTAATTTTTTTTTTTTTTTTGTATTTTTCATTGACCGGATGACGAATAACGCTGTGCATCAGTTTATCCTATTCTATTTCCGAAATGACACAGTCCTTTCTTTGCCCGTGAGTAAAAGAATTTTGTGTCAAAATATTCATGCCAAAGTAGTTGTCTGTTGACATACATAGATACATAGATACATTGATACATAGATGGATAGATAGATAGATAGATGGATAGATACATAGATGGATTGATAGATAGATAGATAGATAGATAGATAGATAGATAGATAGATAGATAGATAGATAGATAGATAGATAGATAGATAGATAGATAGATAGATAGATAGATAGATAGCATTTACATGTATTCATCATTTCATTAATAACTATACAATTCATGGTAGGATTTATAAAATGTAAAAAAAATGATTGCAACTCATTCTTTCACATGTCTCAGCTTGTTGTTTATTCAAGAAAATAGTACATAGAGGCTAATTTTATTTTATTTGTTTTATTGCTGCTTCAGTTGATCACTTACCAAATGCCGACATTCGACTTCAATGTGGTTTTCTCAAAGGAGACCGAATGACGACAGGAGCACGGTCAACTGTTCTTTGATCTGATTGGTGGTCTCGAAAATGAAAATGACATTAAGCAAGATGGCGCCGGGCGAGATAGAAAAGTGATGAGAGAATAGAACAACAAGCGATACAACTATATAACAGTGTGCATTTATTGGATATTTGCGGATACTTGAAATCTGTCGTCAATCTTACGGTTGGTAAGATTTCATAGATGTCCAGAGCGAGTGTATTCAACCGCTGAAATCTTAATATTTAACTCGCTCAAATTGTTTGCTAACTGGTCGCTAAAGTAGCTAGCCTAGCTAACGTTAGCTAACTGCGGAAAGCAGGCAGGCATCTCGAAGTAGACGCCGATTAGTCCAGCAGATTTGTTAAACCGAGCAAATTTCGTCTCCTAAACACCATAACCGTCATCAGTTTGCAGTGCGGAATAAGTCGACCTACAACGGGGTCGGCGAAACGACCAGACAACGAGAAAAGCTGCAAAATAAGTAGAAAAGCGTCATTTTTGCTGATCTGACGCCATGGCTCACTCCCCTATTCAGAGTGGGCTGCCGGGGATTCAGGTAATTCACATACTCTTAACATGTTTTTTTGACGCAGATTCAAGTTCATGTTCATATATTTTTTTTGGACAATTTTCGCCGAATTTCGTTCAGCCTTTCTTTACCAAGTCCAGAATTGAAGTTAGCTACTTGATAACAACTCTATTTAAACTTGCTGCATAACATTGATAAGAGTACCATGTCCCATTCTATGTTCGGTATCTGCACATATCTTGTCATCGTTTGCCATGTACTCCATTAAAGTGACTTTCTTATTCTTGGATAACTCAGTGCCATGTCAGATCAGCTTTTCTCGCAGTAATCTCTTCAGTGAATATGTTCAGAATACCGCTACTCAGTTCTCCAAACCCAGATGAAAGTCCAATACTATGGTTGTTTAAAAAAATGTCATATTAAAATGACAGATAAATGTTTTTTGAATTGACAATGACAGTTGCTTCTTTTAGTTGATTAGTATTACACCATAATATGTGATCATATTTATTGTGACAAGTATGTTTATTCTAGGGCTCAATAAAATAGTTGAAAATGTTCTAAAGACCTCAAAATGTGTCCTATCTGCTCCTTGATTGGCTAACTGACCCTGCAAAGATGTCAAATTTTAAGAAGGTATAAAATGTATTCAAGCAACCAGAGCTTATTTCTTCAAAATTGGGAAGATTATCATTATTTTCAAGATTATTGGTAGTCAAGAAATCGGCAACTGTTGTGGCTGTTTTATGGCTCCTGCTATCTGGACAAAAAGTGATTGCAAAAGAAAGTAAATGGCTAAAAATAATCACTACCAGAAACTCTTCAGCTTTGTCTTTTGGGAGATAGTTCAAACTTACCTCCATTTATATCTAAAGCAAAACTTGGTCTCACACTCTCGGGCCCTACTAAAGTAACTTGAGTGTTTCTTGGACGTTGAAAGAGAAGGTTGGGTCCCTAATGTACAACTTTCATTAAGCTGATGAGTGGCAATTCATTCTAAGATGTGATGCTAGAAAGTCTGATTGAAGCTAAATGCAAATATGAACTCTTTGGGACAAGTTTTGACACAAGAATGTGAGTTGGGGGCCTGTCACTTGAGGAGATGGACATACAATCTTGGCAAGACTCAATGAGCATGTGTGGGATACTTGATGTAGTATCAGTTGAACTACTTGTTTTTTTATTGTGTGTAAACACTGACAATGTGTACCTTGGCACTGAATCTTTATGTTGTTTTATTTCAAGAAATTTCTTTGAAAACTGAGGCTGCTAAATTCGTTAGATAAATAAAATCAGGAGACTAGATTATACTGGAGTATTAATAATGACAGTTCTTAAGTCACTCTGACATTTGTAAGGCTGTATTTTTAAAGAGACAAAAATCAAATGGCACTTTGCACAATATTCTTTCACAGTATATTTGATTCATGAACAGTTGGCTATCAACCTGGTAGTCAGGAAGCACACATGTAGAAAATTTGAAAAAGTGTTGTCAGCGCACTTTTCTTGAATCAATTACAAATACCGCAGCACTTTCTACTGAATTATGAGCACGTAATTAGGCAAATATGGGTGTTCAAGGACAAATCTTACCGATGTCTGCAGGTTAAATTGTGGGCTAGCATAAGGAGTAGGAGGGCTAGCAGTGAGATTTCAGGGTGTGGTGCTTGGATGACCCTAGACTACACAGTTTTTGCGTTGCAGATGGCAGAGCATCAAATGCATGCTTTTAGATTGAGGTTCAGGCAGCTTTAGTTGTCGCAGTAAACCTGCTGACTGTGGATATGGCAAGTACATTCCCATCATGTGTAGTCTGTGGTCATAGTGCCCTTGTTGTCTTTCCCATTGTTTTTACAGAGGTCCAACTCCACGTTATGATTTTCACCTGGATGAGTGACTTCACTGGTGTTATGATGGTTTTTTGCGGTGTTGTTTCTACTCTATTTTATTCTGCATCGCTCTGTCTTTCAGTCTTTGTTGTAAAGACCCATTGCTATCAAATTCAGCAGCCCCCTCTCCCCCCCCCACGCCACTTTTTCAAAGAGCAGCAGCTTATTCATCTTCCCTTCCATAAAGGTTTGAACAGCATGCATTAGCACATTTACGGGAAACTATTGTCTTGGGAGACTCAAAAGCAATGGGCTTTCTGAGCCAACCGACTACCATTATAAGTTTGGGTTGCCAGGTAAATTAAGCTTTGGACTAAAGTGCCTCATTCTCCCTGGTATAAAGTATCACAAAAGTATAATTATTTAGTGTCACAAAACCACAGAAAAAAAATCCATGCACCAATTTCACTGTAAAGAAATTATGCCATCTATGGAATGATTGCATTTAAAACTAAAGTCACTCATTAAACTAAAAACCTTTCTGGGCGCACGGTCCTTATTTGCTGACTGAAATTTCAACAAGAAACTGCTTCTGCCTTTCACCTGGTGACTGCTTACCTACTATGGCATCTATGGTGTCCAGAGAAATTTCAGTACACTTTACATCTATTGAAGTTTACGAGTTTAGAACATTGTTATGGAATGTTCGATAACTGCAGATACTGTTCATGAAAAGTGAGCTGGCAAACAAGAAGACCATTAATACCGATCCCGTTGCTCCATGGGGAAACAAGCAACTCACGTCAGTCAATAGGTCCAAAACTATGACCGCTCCTCTTTCAGTTTCAGGAAAGTGTTGATGGAGGCACAAAGCCCAAGTTAAATCTTTGTTACCCCGATTTAATTTTCTCTTACATCTAAAATTCAGAACAGACATGGGCACTTTTGGGCTACAGTATTTAGTTTAGTTATCTAGTTTGAGTGTTTTTTTTGTGAGATTTGAATGCCACTCTGCTTGTATCTAGGTAATCGATACAATGAACACTTGAGCACAATGCTATCTGAGGACGTCCATAAGAAAAACTGCAGTGGACTGATGGCATGTTACCCACCTAAATGAGCAGTCGAGTGGAGATCGGAGCTGTCTTGTTACTCACTCTCAAAATAGGTGGCAAGTACACCGTAAAAACCATAAGCCACATTAATAACCCTGTATTCTGACATAATGATTGTAAAACTGATTACAAGTTATTAGATTCTGCTTTGATGGTAACTTAAAATATGGCTACTTCAACACATTCTTTAATTGAAGAAGAAGAACTGCATTTGCCGTTTTTCATGCTCAGATGATTGAAGGTTGTTCCAGCTTCTCTGACATCGAAGTTTTATGGGATAGCTAAAATTATATATCCAATCTCACAAAACTTATAGTTAAATGGTATATGACAAACAGTTGATACTCTTCAGTGACACTAATATCCAATTAGGATTTTGCTACATGCAGGTTTTTTTTAACTGTATTTTCCTCCTTGGAGTGGATAGAAATGTTGATCAGGTGTTGGCAGTGTACGGTAAATTATGTTAGAAATGGTTGACAAATGGAAATGGAAAACTGTCATCCGGCTTTCTTGTTACATGAAGGTTTTTTGACTATCGTTATTGATTCATTGAACAAACATGAGCACTGTAACATCAAAAGTTGTTGTGTGTATAACATGAAGTATTATAACGAGGAGCACACCAAGCCATCTTTTTATTCCCATTTTGAAAACAAATTCCACATCAAATTCAATTAATAAGAACAAAGATACATCATTAATCGTTTCAAGGTCATGAAAATAGATTTGATGAAACACCAAGTCATGGTTTGGATTAAAAAGTGACTTTGTGAAATATAAAACATTAAAAAAAACAAGTTTAGAATGACATACTGTATAACAACCTCATTGTCATGGAATAGACAATGACCTTTTGAATCAAGAAGTGATATCCATTGTCAATACTCGATAGTTGCATCTCTGTAATATGACAATATTGGTTGTTGTTGTTGATTTTTTTTATCCTGTGCATGGATGGTATTTTCAATCTTGCTCATTAGATTATATTTCAGAATGTCTGCCGCCTCATTTATAAACAACGCTCTGTTCTCTCTCCTTCTTCTGTGACTGTGTTATGCAGAATTTCAAAGCTGATCCAGAGGAGCTTTTTACGAAGCTGGAGAGAATAGGGAAAGGTTCTTTTGGTGAAGTGTTTAAAGGCATCGACAATAGGACTCAGAAAGTAGTGGCCATTAAAATTATTGATCTGGAAGAAGCAGAGGATGAAATAGAAGACATTCAACAGGAAATCACCGTTTTGAGTCAGTGTGACAGTCCCTTTATCACCAAGTACTTTGGATCCTATCTCAAGGTAAGCTAGCTTCTATTGAATTTTATTGTGGTTAATGCTCTACATGTTGCGCATGTTGATATTCTGTCCCGCATGTAAGTGAAGATTGATCAATCATTCATGCAGGCAAGTGTTACCCTTGTACTATGGCAAAGCTAGCTGAAGTGAAACAGAAAAAACAAATGTGTAGTCAGTGTTTTGCCATTGACTTTTTTGTGCCTCTGGGAGTATTTTTCCGCACACTCGGATAAAGAATGTCACCATCAAAGTACAATTTTCATAATTCAGGTGTTTCAGTCAATATTGGATAAATATTTCAGGTACCTGGTTCATGCTTAACGCACAAAATAGAGAGCCTTGAATATCAACATCATATCAGTGTAATCTTTAAGAGTACCACGCACGTAGCATTGCTCACCTTAAAAGTTCTCAAAGCATCCTATAATACAGCATATTTTCATTCTATGAAAAAATATCTTACAGTGCTAATACACATACACAAACACACAGACACACTTATGTATATATATATATATATAGAAGTAATTCTTTGGTTTTTTTTTTGTTTTTTTCATATTTTGCCCAAAACAACAATCTTATGACCTATACATTTTTGTGAAATCCCCCTAGAATGAAATAATTTTAAAGGAAGGCAAGAATTTACCTAAAAGTAAGCAAGCATTATATGGAAAACCAGCAAGAAGTCTTTCATAATCAGCAAATGATCTCCTGAAGTTTTACAGTGTAACCAAATATTTTGGTCACATCCTCAGTCAACCAATCCTGTGAATGTTAGATTTGTTTATTTATGTACCCATTCATTCAGAAATACAACCAATCTCAATACATTTTCCTAATACTGTGTTTTAGATGCCTAATGTACATTTTAGGGTACCTTTTTGAAGACATTGAAGTAAAAAACAAAACTAGGCTATTTATCATCATGGGTTTTACTCAGGGTAACTTTTAATTATATTGGCCTTTTAGTGTTATTCAGTCTCAGTCAGCCTCTTACCGCATATCATCACTCAGTGGGAAAATTTGCCACAGTTAGGAATTATGGATTATACCCGTATGTAATAGTTCTTTGATTAATAGTCTTTACAATTCTACCTCAAAGCAGTACAGAGCAAAGTGATGGACCATTAGTTCAATTTCACTGTTGTCTGAAGGAGAACGTTATGGCCTCTCTGATGTGCAGGGAGAGTTCCTTATGCTGTTTTTATGCACATTTCTGATGTAGGAAAACTTGAAAAGACATTGTAGTTGAGCCCAACTCCTATCTGGTACAATATTGGCATAAATAAGCTTTCTTTAAGTGGATCTTTAGGTTTTTCAACCCAAAGACCATGTTGATTTGATGATTTTCTGAGGCAATGCTGACAGCCACAGGTGTAAGTGAGAGATAACAATGAAATACTGTGTATTTTGAGGGGCAGGTTTAGCATGTGTGTGCTGCACAAAAAGGATTTCTTACTCTTCAGAGGCCCTTTCCTGCTGTCCATAAATAAACCCTCACTTTGTTTTTTTTAAATTACGGACAAAATAATTCCACCTTTAGTGCTTTTAGAGTTTTGATTTTGTTTTCGATATCTTTAAATGTGACTGTGATACATCAAATAATTCAATGTTCGAAATGGGCTGCTCAATTATTAATCTTCTGAAAAATTGTCACCAATTTTTTAGCTGACTCTTAGCTAATTCATATCTTTTGTGACTCAACAGCTAAGAAATTAAATAACCATGAAATACTATTAGTATTTGTTTTTTTTCTCAGTATGTTCAAGCTTTCCAATGGTGTAATTTGAAAACAATTTGTGAGAAAATGGAGCCATGGGTTCCTCTTGACACCAAACTGAATTCCAACAGAGCTTATACACGAGCTTAAAAGGCATTAGTGGAATCCAGAAGTATCCAAGTATGTTTTGCATCTTCTGCGTGGGCGTGCTCGAGTGCACACTCACACACCTGGAAATGGCAGCTCACATGGACAGATGGTGTTTTATGTATTCGCATGAAAATATTCACTTGTCCAGAAAGCTGCACAATATTTTTGAGTTCCACTTGAATAGACACCTTAGATGTATTTATTTCAGACGATGTGCAGCATGTGTCTCTTTCTACCTCAAAAAAGAGGTTTTTATTTCTTCATATCATATCAGTAGGCTGGTTGTTTTCGGTGTTCTATGGGAGGTAATACTGACTATTTGTTATCTGAAATAGTGCTTTTTCCATGATTCAGGCAATAGAAAGTTTTTGTGACTGTAAAACAAACTCAACTTAGAGCATTATCTAAGCATATCCGCTGCTTTGTTTCCAGGGTACCAAATTATGGATTATTATGGAATATTTGGGTGGAGGATCAGCTCTTGATTTGGTAAGTTTCGTTAGTTTAACAAAGATTTAGACACAAATGCTTTTCAAAAAGTATGATTCACATGCTGTCATGCTTTTGAATTTGATGTCAGTTACCATTTTGTCAAAATGAAGCCTGAAGTCACTTGAACCTATGTAACGAATGTGATTCTTTAGCTAGAGCCAGGGGCCCTTGATGAAACTCAGATAGCAACAATTCTGAGAGAAATCCTGAAGGGGCTTGAGTATCTGCACTCTGAAAAGAAAATCCACAGAGATATTAAAGGTGAGGCTGTTACACATGATGACATTGAATAATGATTTAACAATAAGTATGTTAGCCTTGTCTTGACTTAACCTCCATCTTGAGAAAGCTGAATGGAGCCCTCAATTTGTTGAGACTGTCATGATAACTGTTGTTAACTTGTTTGCCGACCTTTTGATATTGACCTATTATGTACTGTTCTCTGCACTCTGGTTCAGAGATTCCGTCCTCGAGAAAATCCACATATGTCGCGTAGATGTATGTGGTAACTGGACTTTGATAGATTTGTAGTTTTTATTCTCATTACATTCACCTGCAGCCATTGCAAATAGTGCTGCAATTTTTTCCCACCTCTATTTCTATATGACCTCATCTGCCTCCTGTTTTTGAGCAGTGAAAGCAAAAAATAAGCAAGTATGAATCCAGACACCAGATGTGAGTCTGTTAAAAGTAGATGCAAGCAAGGAGTAGAAAAGATCTTACTTCGGGGACAAAACAGGAGCTGAACATAAAGACTTGTAGCGTAAATGCTAAGTTTGAATATGTACATTCGCTTGATCACAACTGCTGATATTCAAAAAATATAAAATGAAATATTTGCAGATCAAATTAGCAATCCCGAGCCATACTTTTTGGCAAATGCCGGAGACCATTTTTAGACATTTTTAATGTTTTTTTAGTCACTACAGTCAGAATATTCCCAATAATTAAATATTAATAAACATTCTTCATTTATTACACTGTTTCAATTAATAATGTATGGTGGCATAAAATGCGCCTACAATCACAACCACATGGCATCCTCTTCTGTTATATGCTCATGTCATTTCTTATCCAAGATCGATAGCTACACAACTGGTCTCTTAAAATGGATGCAGATAATAGCTGTAAATGTGCTGAAGCGTGTATGGAATTGTATCACAGAAATGGTTGAGCACATGAGGAGTGAAGACAGCATTTTTTTCCATGCCTGAGATGCTAAAAGTTGATTTAAATGTAGGTTGTTTTTTAATTATTTACTAGCGTAGTGAATCATGCACTTTATTGTATGCTCAACCCCATCCTGTGGTTTCAGCGGCCAATGTTTTGCTGTCAGAGCAAGGTGACGTGAAGCTGGCAGACTTCGGTGTGGCAGGTCAGCTGACAGACACCCAGATTAAGAGAAATACGTTTGTTGGTACGCCTTTCTGGATGGCGCCTGAAGTCATAAAGCAATCTGCCTATGATTCAAAGGTGAGAATTTTATTTTGTTTTTATAATGGTTGTTTGCGCTGATGATTTGTCACGCAACAAACAAACTCTCGATGTGGAAGACACCATGAGACACTGTGGCAAATGGTGAGAGATGCTGGCAGCTGAATCACTGTGGTTCGCTCGGTTAGGAAACCAAAGCGAGCTATGGAGTCAGACTGAACATCTGGAGTAGTGGGCGTATTTCTATTTTCGCAATTGGCCTGTGGCTTCATGACGGCACAGAGGACTAAGGAAACTCAAATGCTGAAAATACATTTCCGGCTCTCATCCCGATTCACATGTCAAATAAACACAATCAAGTGCTCTGCATTCCATTGACGGTGACAGCGGATTTATTGAGACAGTGATCTCATGGAGAGGGTTTGAATACATGAAACGTCAATATTACGTGGTTATTTTTTGTAGCTCCACATGGTTTGCATTTTAGAACAAAAAGGTCCAAATGATTACGAGTAAAGTAATCAAGAAACTAAAACATAAAAAGCAGAACATTTTAGTTGGTTTGAAAATAATGTACAATCTTTTGGTTGCAATGAAATCGCTTTCATTGTACAGGCAGACATCTGGTCGTTGGGAATAACTGCAATAGAACTGGCTAAAGGAGAGCCACCCCACTCAGAGCTTCATCCCATGAAGGTATTATTCCTCATCCCAAAGAACAATCCACCCACACTGGAAGGAAACTACAGCAAACCACTGAAAGAATTTGTCGAGGCCTGTTTAAACAAGGAGCCTAGTTTTGTAAGTACAAAGGATTTATATTTTATTTCATTAGTAATTGATACGTAACTACTATTGACATAATTAGCATGCTAGGGTTTAATATTCACCCTTGGGCAATTCTCGTTTGTTTGTTTTTTTTTTATAGAGACCAACTGCCAAAGAACTGTTAAAACATAAGTTGATTGTAAGGCATGCCAAAAAGACGTCCTATCTGACCGAGTTAATCGACAGATACAAGAGGTGGAAAGCCGAGCAGTCTCGGGATGATTCCAGCTCCGAGGAGTCTGATGAGTAAGTTGTCTGACACCGTCGCCACCTGGTTCAGTGAAAATTCACACTCTCACGCTCAATATAGCAACATCTGTTTCGTTTATGCTCCTGATTTGTTTTATTAAAGGGAGCCTCAAGGCCAAGCATCAGGAGGCAATGACTCCAGCAATGATGACTGGATCTTCAACACCATCAGGGAGAAGGACCTGAAAAAGATTCAGAATGGAGCTGCTCAGCCGGTGGAGCTTGAAAGAAAACTGGTACAACTATGCATCTGTGCAGAGCACAAATAAGAAACAAGCAGCTTCATTTTGCTTATTGACTCGGCCTTTTCTTTATTATTTCAAATCTCTCCCCAGGAGCAAGACAGTCCAAAGAGGCCTTTGTCACAGAGCTTATCAACAATCTTCTCTCCATTATTCTCAGAGGTAATGGCTTTTAAGAAAGGGAAGATTAGATGTTAAATATTCTACAAGATAGTTTTCACAATTTCATTATCAAAGAGCAATATTTCCACAGACCGTTCATGTTTTTTATGAAAAGCTTTCATTGTCACAGTTGAAGGCAAAGGGTGAGACAAGCAACGGCAAGCCAGAGGCTGCAGAGGCTCTGCAGGAGGCCATTTTTCTTGCCGAGGAGACACATCCAGGGGTCTGCGACTCCCTCGTGGCGGAATTAGTGCAGAGACTTCAGAGGTAATGAAAGATCGCACCAGAGGTTACACTGAGCTGAAGATCTAAACCGCATATTTGGTGGATTTCTAGACAACATGTTTCAGGGATTAGTTTTACTCATCACTCTCTTTGAAATAAACAAACTTTTAAGTTAGAGAATGACAGTGTCTCGGACCTTGAATTGTAACATCAAGTTTGAACAGTCTCCACAAGGTTAATATTGACCTGGAGTTTCCTTTTATTTTCTGAAGGTTTTCTCTGCCTCAGGCTGCTGCCACTCATTGAGAAGAGTTACGGCCAGCTCAGATCTAATTTGCCACCTTGACAGCTGCAGTCATCTGATCTGACCTCCACAGGATGACGGCTCCCTGGAAGGTCTCCATCACTCATTTGCCTGAAGCAAATCCTGGCCTACTTTTGTGTCTGTTAATGTGGTTCACCACCACCTGAGGGTCCCATTCAGGACAGTCATCTGTTTTAATTTGAGGGTGGAGTTTGCTATCTTTCTGTAAGGGCTCTTTGAATTTGGGGTTTTGGTGAGTTTGCGGCTAAGTGAAAGGCTTGCCCTCAATTCTTTTATAGAAGGTATGTTGCTTAGTTGTGCGTTTGTGTGTATGTGTGTGCGGCTGTGCGAGATACCCTGTGAAATGTGCTGTGGAGAATGAAGGTTGGCGTGAAGTTTTTTTTTTTTGTTAGTTTTTTTTTTGAAAACTCAGGTATCCTGTTTTAAGTGGACTGGGTCGCTGAGAAATGATAAGAGCTCAAAAGGATGGTTGTACAGACTTGTAAATAAGCAAATTTGTATAAATGAAAAATAATGGAGCAATTTTTAATGCAGCCACTGTGTACAATAATGGCCAAAAGCAAACTGTAGATAAAGGTTGTGAGTTAAATATTTTGAGACTAAAATGGCCATAAATGAGATTGCCTTGCCTTTGTACTTATTCTTTTGTATATCTTTGATTTCACAAATTGTAAAACTGTCTAGGTACTCATCCAGTCAAAGGAAATGGCTGCCCTGTATCATGTTTTACTTTTCTTTTTTTTTTTTTTTCTGAAATCTCTTTAATTTTTAGTTTCACTGTGGCTGAAATATTGTTGAGGAATGTAAAATAGCTGCTTAGAGGTTCCCGTAGACTGTATAAAAGAAGTGGACGAAGCCATTGAGACATCATCAGTTTTTTCTCGTGTTTGGATCACGGATTTTTACAACTAAATGTGATCGTAATCTGAAAAAACTCCTCTCATGGTTCAGTACAGCGGTGGCGGCAACCTCAGGCTGAAACAAGAATAGCCGGTCGGCTCAAGTCAAATAAGGCTGAGCTGTGGCCGGCAGTTTTGCTGTCTACTCCCTTCACTTTAATCAGCAAGACACAGGAGCTCCGAGCGCCTGTTCTCCGTCAGACAGACCCAAGTGTAGATAATCTTACCCAACCCTCGCTCTGAGTTATTCCTTGGCGGTGGTCGCCACAGGGCTGTATTTTAGTTGAGGAAAAGATATGTAATGATATGAAGGCTTTTGTCCGGCAGGGAGTAAACTTCAACCACTGAAGTTTACCGTACACCAGCACAATCCCCGCCTTCAGGAACCAATAAGCCTGACTTGGTGGCCACCTTTTCAAGATCTTAACTTGTTTTTGAGGTCAGCACACTTTGTTTGTCTTTTTCTTGACGCGAATATAAGAGCGTTATCCTGCATATGGACTGTCCTCTGCATACAATTATGTTTGTATTGAAAAGAGATGAAGCCCTTTCCTCTTCAAATGTACTTCTGCAGGATGCATATCAAGGAGACACAGAACTTCTATATAATTCCATTTTTTATTTTCTTATAGTTTTCTGTGGAACCCTCTCGCTTCCAGGAGTTGTACAATGGCTTCACTTTTCATACCAAGGCATCGCTGTCCACTTCTTTTCCTCAGTCTAGTATTGTTACCAGTTTCAAACACTGGGCTCCCTTGTGTTCAGTTCCTATTCTACAAGGCCTCGAGTTGCGCTGATTTGTTGGACTTCTATTGCTGGTTTGTTGGCCTCATTCCATTCCTTTTGCTGTGCATGTTTGGTTGGTTAGGTTAACATATGTTTTTGTAAACTCATTCCATTAAGAGAGCAGTGCCATCAACTAGCTTGTAAATCCTCATGATTCTGTTAGTCTTCCAAGGAGATGCAGTGGTACTGCCTCCCGATCTTACCTACTGCTTTAATTGCACTTCAAGTATAAATGCCTTTGACTATATACAAAGTAGCCATAAGACAGTAGCATGAGACTCACAGGTTCTGCAGGTATGGACCATGCTATCTGGGACATGCACACACACACTCTCTCACACACACACACACACACACACACACACACAAAAATCCAACATTAGTGTCACAGCTGGGGAGGAGCCTGTATTTGGTCATGCAGTGTATGTTGTTTGGGTGCATCTTCAGGATCAAGATCCAGACAGACCCTTTTCATTTGAGCAGTAATTACAGACAGACCTCAATGAGATGTACTTAATTACAGCATTAATTCAGGAGGCGTTCACGGACCAGTGGCACTGCTAGAACTTCTGACTGTCTGAAAGGAATGTGCAGTATGTGTTGTAGCATACTCCTAACAAATTGGAATTTCTCTGAAGCAACATTTAAAAGAACAAATGACGAAAGATCAAAATTCTGTGCCAGAAAAAATAAATAATCTATTGCATAGACATAGAGAAAATGTACTAATGTAACCTGATGCTACTTCAATTATTTCCGTTTTCCAACAGTGTGTCCTGTGTGAATACTTTGCCAGCTGTCCACTCAAGCCCTCCAACCCATACAAATTGAATACAGTTTGCACCTTCGACCTAGTCTTATATGGCGCATTACTTATTTATGTGTTGCACTTTGCAGATTTCTTTTTGGATTTTAAAATGTGGTACTAGGGTTAAGTGTAGTCACGCCAGGTTTTTATTGTCATTTTTCCACCCGTGTGTGTCGTATGGCAATAAACCGTTGTGATCGCCAGGAGTAATTTCTTAGCACAAGTAGGCCTATCTATTCTATCAACCTATTTTTTATAACCCAAAAAAAAGGCAGTATTATGTAATTGAGGGAGTTAAGTTTGGTGCTTTGGTGTGTAAACGTATCAGTGAACACTGGATAGCAATCACAAAAAGATAAAGTACATGTCATTTTGTGTGACATTACTGACCGTTTCTAGTCCAGTACATGTTTGCTAATTCAGAACAGTGCTGTTGGATTTATTGATAGTTCCCATATGATTATGGAAAGAATAAAAATTCAGTACATATTTGATGTTTCTCTTGTGTTTTTATTTCTTGTGTCTGTTTCTTCTGTTTTTGTGTTTTCTCTCCACACAGGTTTAGAAATAAGACTGACGCCATGAACACAGTAACTCGCTCTACAGCGGTGAAGAAACAACTAAATCTCGTGTGAAAGTAAGTCCTCAATTCTAGTCCCCAGCTCATGTTTTAAAGATAAGATTTAGCACTTGGGGTCGACAGTCCAGAGCAACAGAGAGAATGGAGAAGAGGAGAAGAAACGTGTTGGGGCAGGCTGGAACGGGTGGAGAAAAGTGTCGGTTGTGATAGAAGGAAAGCTGTAGAAGACAGGTGATGTCTGCTTTGAAGAAAAGACCGGAGACAGCAGAGCTGAAGATGCTGAGGTTGTCTTCTGGACTGACGAGGATGGATAGGGTCCGGAATGATTCCATCAGAGGGACAGCACCTTGGATGTTATGAAGATAAAGTCAGACTTAGATGGTTTGGACATGTACAGAGATAGTGAATATATTGGCTGACGGATGCTGAGGTTGGAACTGCAGGGCAGGAGGCCGAGAGGAAGACTACAGAGATTTATGGATGAAGTAAGAGAGGAAATTAAGTTAGTCGGTGTGGGACGAGAGGGTTAGATGGGGGCAGATGATTCGCTTTGGCGACCCCTGAAGGGAGCAGGAGAAAAGAGGAGAAGCAGCTTGTTTTAAATAAACCCAATGACAGAATCCTCGTGTTTGAACTGAGGATATGATTGATAATCATTTTGTTTTCCTCCCTCCCTGATTGTCTTCAAACCATTAAATCATCACCAGAAGAACATTATCTGAAAACTATGAAGTACTTCCAACACAAATCAAATCTGGTCATTTCCCACACATGACTTTTGGTGTCAGAATTCACATGACTTGGATTCAAATGCATGAGATCGGCCCTTTGCCTGGAGCAGCTCCACCTCGCCCCGTTCTGAGGAGACTTTTGAGCAAGCTGGTTCAAAAAAAAAAAACAACCACCATTCAGCAAATACCTCACAGCAAGTTTTATTTATACATCCAAAAACAAAAGATCAAATTTCTCACGCTATATACAGATATTACATACAGTGTTTGTACACATATTACATAATTTGTACACAAGAAAAATATACATAAAAATGTAAACCTTTGTATACAAAAAATATCTTAGACAAATTAAACAGGGACCAGTAACAAAAGGTGACTAGATTAGCTCATCCTATCTTAAAAACAGTAATACAGTACATTCAATGAATATAGGAATTTGTCAGCCTTCTCTGAATACAAGCAGTTACATGTGCCTAAGAGCCCTGTGAATTTTGTTCTACGTGTCTGTTGGAAACTGGTGCAGTGACTAATCTCATGCTTTGTGGATACAACTGTATCACCTTTCGTTTAGTTGAAACCCTTTTTTTTTTTTTTCCTAGAATGATTATATTTCGGGGTGCTGTTTATGACGCTGCTATCCCAGTTGTCTCTGATGGCGCTACAGGTTGGGTTGTTTTTTTTTTTTCCTTTTTTTTTTTTCCCCCAAGTGATGTGTTTTGTCTTTGGAGGTGAGAGACAGAACTGGGCCTTGTCACAGCTGGAAAGGGGTGTGTGGAGCGGGCTGAGAGCTGGTAAACATGGCCGCTGCTCATTAAATAAGCATCAAAGCATAGAAATAAAAAAAAAAAAAGGGGGGTGAGTGGATGGGGGGAGCAGGTCAGACTTGGGACACGTGAAACACCACAGTCTTCATTCACTCTATTCTGTGCAAATCCTAATGGGTTTTCCTTCCAGAAATGAAATGCCAATGCATATATTCCTATGTTTTATACCACCGAGAATCAAGCCTTTCCCCAGATTAATAATATCTTGCACATTAATGGTTGCTGACCCATGCAATCCCTCCTGAGGTTTAATAGCTATCAAAAATCATGTCATAAATACAAAAGGACAACATACACAGCAAACAAACATTGATCCCTCAAACTTCAAATATAACTTACAACCATTTTGATAGCTATTAAAAACAAGAGACTCATTCTACAACACACAGGTTCCACTGAATACATTGCAAAAAATCATTTCAATTGATTGCTACTCAGTAATTCACCACCAAACCCCAAGATAGAGACGGCTACTCTATATACCTAATACTCTATCTGACAATCCCTCAAAACTCATAATATATCTTTTTTTTTTTTTTTTAAATAGAAAAAGCCACGGCTGTACTGCTGTATGAGTCATTTGAGTCGTTTCATGAACCCTCATTTTCTAAATGTTTAAGATTATCTCCATGGTTTGCATCATTTTAAACTTTTAAATAATTTTATCATAGAGTTGAGTAAAAACAAACTGCTATATTCCAAAAATATAGCACGCCAATCTATTACCATCATGTTAAACCTGTCAGGTGAGTGAAATATTAATTCTATATAGAATTTTACTGCCTGAATTAGCCTTTTAGGAGATGTACAAGTCAATAAAAACCACTGTATATGGGGACCAGGGCCCACCAATGAAAGTAGACACTTAAGAGTCCCTGGATTTCGACGTCCTCATCCTTATCCTAACACTGAAGCTCATTTATTGGCCTTAGAAATTACACTCAGCAAGTGATGAGGTTGGGCTGACCTGATCTCCGGTCTCTATGGCTCTAATTCAGAGTGAAAAAAGTTGTAAAATATAATTTTACAATATTTACCGAGACCAAAATGTATTCCTTAGCCACATCAGATTGGATTCACCAAGTGAAGCTACATGCACTGAGACCAATAAAATACCTTACAATGCTATAGGTATGGTAATGTGTTTATTGCTTTAAGAAACTATATTTACCCTCAAGTGTCTACTGAGCCACTCAGTCCCATAACCAATGGTGAGGTCAGAGATTTTTTTTATGTCAGAGTAAACCAATAAATGAGCACATATACAGTATACACAATATAAAAAGTTTAAAAGTATTTTGGTAAATTCATATGACTGTGAAATCTGACTTAAGATTCTATATCATTGACTGATAATAACAGTTAAATAGTTTGAAACATAATGGGGTCACAAATATCACAACCTGTGCTCTTGTTCTCAGAGGGTGACAGAAGCAGTGTATCAAACAGGTGGAAAAAAAAAAATGCGATGGCCATCAGATCAAGGCAGGGTACAGTTGTTCATTTAAAACAAGTATGTACTGGCAAAGCAAATAAAAATTAAAAAAAAAAATTAAAAAAACGCTGAGGATTCAACATCAAACAGATCTGAGCATCATGGCAAAGACAAATCTCTGCTAAGGTCCCTCTGCCAATCTTCACCTGTTTCTTGTGTCACATAATATGCGGCTTGCTCTAACCCCCGACAGATGAAACCACGAGGCATCAAGCGAGTGGCCTCGCACTGACTTAAAACCCAGAGATCGTCTGGCGATAAAAATAAAAGGATAAAACCAGATATTGGGTGGAAATCTGAGGTTGTGCAAATTCATTTTCAGAGAGTGCATGATTACCACATTGCACACGTCGCAGATGAAGAGGGGTGGATCAATTCAGTCCAGTGGACTGTAAGCGAGTGCGAGACCACAGGCCGTCGGCGTGGCCGCTGCAGGCTGCCTGCTCTCATTTACTTTGTGTGAAGAGTGGTGAGGCGCTGTTGGCACTTGCAGTGGTGGCACTAACTATGGAAAAGCCAGCGGGGGGTGCTGTGGAGCTGTGGCTGGGCTGCACGTCTTTCGGGATGCCACTGTGGGAGGCCAGTTGATGGCCAAAGGCCGCGCTGAACTGAGGGAGCTGCTGCTTGGGCTGCGTGGAGGTCAGGGGATCGTGTGAGGAGGGCGGGATGGAGGATGAGGGGGCTGGGGGCGCTGTTAGGCCTGTCAAGCCAGTCTGGGGCATCGCGGACAGAGCGGCCATGGGCTGCAGCGTCACAGAGTGGGTAGTGGAAGGAGGAGTAGATAAGGAGGTGGATATGAGATGACTTTCTGATCCGATGAGATTACCGAACTGCATGGGGTCGTTGAGGGGGAGCGGGAGGTTGTTCCATGGTGAACGTGGTGGTCCTTGTACCCCGCTGAGCGGGACCTCCAGCAGTAGAGGGGTATCTGTCTGGAAGGAGCTGGTGTGGGGTGAAGATATTTGGTCACTGTATGGGGATGAGACATGCTCACTGCTGTAGTGGCTGCCTTGTGGAGATGATGTGGGTGCTTCTGACTTGACCAGCACGTGGGGTGTGTGTGCCCGGGAAAACGTTCGCTCAGTGAGGGATGTCTGAGTGATGAGGGAGGTGGTGGCAAGAGCTACTGTGGAGGGGGCTGAGGTCAGGCTTGAGCCCGATGTCGGGGGCTGGTTAGTGGGCTGAGATGGTGGCGAGGGAGGAAAGTGACCACCGGCCGACTGTAATAGATTGTCCTCCAACTCAAGGCTGGTGAAGTTCTCTGTTGGGATTCGGCTGTTGAGTAGGTCCCCCATCCCCCCTGGCTGCACAGCTCCTGGGAACACCGTCATGGCACGGTGGTCTACTCCTTCAGAGGGGGCCAGGTCTCCCATGGAGGTCAGGCACACCAAGGACTCTGGGTAGGATCCCATGGCCTGTAGCGCTCGCACCAACTCCTCAGCCTCCTCGGTGGTGGGCAGCAGCTCCCCATTCTTGCCTAATCGTAAAGACACAACCAACATTTAAATTTCTGCGAGGCACAGATTAGATCATGCACACATGAAATGTATAAAAAGCCCTTTTCACATAGTACCGCACCATTTAGGAAGGTATTCATCAAGACTTTTCACTCCAGTATTCATCTGTACAGAACTGAGACAAAAAAAAAGTACCCTTTCGAATTTGCACCCAAAATTCTACCCAAAACTCATTGATAATTTGCTTTCAGCCTCCATATTTCCTGAGTCAGAAAGAGAAAGACAAGGAGCAAGAAAATACCTTGAGAGAAAGAGAAAAGGACCGAAATTACTACATCGTCAATGCAAAAATGTTATCACGTGACATGTTTCTGTTAGGTACATGCAAGGTATTTTGAGATGGATTTTTTTAGAACTTCGGATCGACAGGAGATTAAGTGTTCAGACAACCTGAAATTATGACAAATCAAACGGGGTTCCCAGGTAATACTAATCCCACGTAAACGGGGCGAATGAAAATGCTGTCAGACAACCTTCAAACAAATCAAAGTCCTGGAGGTCGTCAGGTAGTCTGGGCAACACGTCAGAGAAGTCCTCCTGGTTTAGCTCAAGGTCATTTGGAATGTCTGCTATTTCATTGGTGATGTCATCAGGAAGCTCATCTGTGCTCAAGTCAGGAGTTGAAGGACTCCTGTCACAAAGATGAGATGGAAAAAGATTAGTGGTTACATGGGGTGGAGCTCCTCAGCTGTGTGACACCAGAGACTGAACGTGGCTTTTCTCCTGGACACGAGACCTGCACACACTAACACTAACTCGGCAATGTAAATGGTTAACAGAGAGTGGTCAGACCTGATGCTGGCCTGCGAGGACATTGCTAGGCTCGTAGAGGGCATTCCGAGATTCCCCTGCGGAAGCGCAGGAGGAATTGGTTTCTGGGGCCTCTGCGGCCCTCTCCTCCTCTTCTTCTTGTGTTTTTTGGTGAGTGCCGGTGGTTTGGTCTTTTTACGTGGCTTACGCTGGTGCTGCTGCTGGTGTTGCACTCGTCTGTTGCCATCCCCACGTAGGAAGTTATCCTGTGAGGAATAATGCCCTCGAATCAAGAGTCACGGCAACGTAGTTCCACATGCTAGGAGGAACAACACAGAGTTGTAAAAGGAGAACATTAAAAATTGTACTTACCATTTTTTTGGCATGCTCTTCACAGAGTGGTGTCTGGTGCGTAATATCAAACACTGGGATGGAGCACTGCTGACCATCTGCAAATTTGGCTGTGCAACTAGCAAAGAGCTGCTGGGAACGATTCAACAGAATGTCTATGGAAAATATTAAAGGAAATAACAAACCAAATACAGCATATTATTCCTTGCAGGTGGGTATAATATTGTGCCCAGCTGTTCTAATTGAGTCTGTATTTTCAACAGAATCACAGCAAATTTGTAGCACTGGATGTATCAAGCTATACACTCTGTAGAGCTGTGAAAAAGATACGCTGGAAACAGTGTTGAGTAAAGGGCAGGGCTCTGTTGCTGCAGGCCTGGCCCTTGGTGATGCCTATGCAGGTCCCCATATCTGGGTTCTGCTGCCTCACTGGAGCCCCACTGCAGAGACGATCAGGTACAGCACTGACCACAAAAACATACACACACACAATTTATGAAGTAATGAAGCAAGTGATTAAATCATAGTGTGGGTGTGATTTTGTTGAGTTTGAAGTAGACAAAATTGAGTGAGTCATACCTCTGGTTCAATGTGTGTATTTGGGGTTCGTGAACCCTTTTTCCCCAGGGACACATTTGTGTATTTTTAAATTCAATTTATAAAAGGATGACCGACAAAACTACAAAATATAATTTTTACAAAGTAGTCACCCATGACATAGCAGCTCCAATACAAGGAGACTGAACAATGTGATACATTTCAAAAATACCTTGAGAAGCTCCGGGAGGCACCATGCAGCTCCTGGATCAGCTGCCCTGCACAATCTGGGTTTTTACTGGCAGCGAGCAACAAGGCTTTGCGGAAGGCGTAGCGGTATCGCTTCTGCCGGATACTTGCCCTCTCCTGCCTGCACATGTGTTTGTATTTCTCTTGCAGGTATGAGCAAAGCCTCAGTAACCGTGTTCTCCGAGAGGTACCCCCATCGTCCTCCAACCTATTTTGGAAAATAAAAACAACAGCAGCCATTTAAGGTCAGACACTTCTGTTTTAAGTCCAAGTCATAACATCGGGTACGAGGACAAATAGAGTCACTTACCCATTCTGTGGTCTCCAAGAACTCTGGCCAGCAAGAAAACGCTCCGCCTCATCTTCATCGCCATCATCATCGGCACTATCTTCTGACCAGTCCAATCCTGGAAAAGAGCTTGTTAGATGGCTTGTATTTCAATAGCTACTTTATCTCCAGAATATTGTAAAGAGTCCATCTGATGCTTAATTGAGCTCTGTCAAGTGTGATCAGTATATTAAATGAGGCACCTAGATGAGGAAAGAGGTCACTGTACTCCTGTTGTCTCTTGACACAGAGCTGCACCAGATGTTGCAACCTGGCCAGGCAGCTGGCAGAAGGTGAGAAGGCAGTGGGGCGCATGACAACCAAATGAGCAGCAGTGAAAGGCGTTTTCCTGCTGAGTATTGGCCCAGAAGGTTGCACGGGACTGGGTGTTGCATTAGCAGGCATCCCTGGAGGCAGAAAGTTGACCGTCTGAGGTGGTGGTGGATTGCATAATAGACCCTGCTGCTGGGGTGGTTGAAGAAGACCTGACTGCTGCCGTGGGAGATGAGTGTTGAGTGGAGAGGAAGGAAGGACACGGGTGACAGGGGAGGGATTAAAGTGCTCAGGAGGTGGCTGGAAGAGGTCCGTGTCATGGCAGAGTTTCTGGTTAAGCACCAGCCGACTCTGTAATTTCTTCTTGATGGCGTTACTCTTCCGAGGGGGACCCATCTCCTCCCCATCAGTGTCGTCCTCATAAAAGGCAAAAGGGTCCAGGAGTTCCCCATCGGGAAGGGGTAGCAGGCGTGTACAAGGGGGAGATGGTGGAAGTTCATCTAGACCATTGGAAGCTTTCAGGGCTAGAGAGGGCACAGTTATGTTGAGAGCCACTGACTCCAGGTGAGCCCGTGAGCGCATTTCTTCCAAAGCGTCATGTTTCTTTTTGCGTTCCTTTTTGGGAATAAAGCCGAGAACCTGCAGGTGGCTGTTGCAGTACCTGAAAAACAGGACAAAGTGCTTGGTATACTGTGGATTTCATGCAAGATATGTACCACACATGCGTGCATTTACATATGTACACACCTGCGGTCCTCTGACTTTGGGATTGGGTTGGTACACCGCTGGCTGTTGTACTTGGCCACATATTCACATTGCTTGAAGGGGGCTGTTTTATCCTCCAGAACATGCCGGATACAGAAAGCGTAGCCATTTAGTCTGCGTTGCTTGCAGAGCTTTGGGCTGTACGAGCACAAGGGCTTATTGTCCACCTCTGAGAAGTGTATGTGTTTGCCTTCATACATCACGTGACTCTTGTCCTTGACAACATCAGCTGATGGGATAAAAGTAAGGGGAAACCAAGAATTACATCATTAACGCTTCATGAAGAGCGACGCCTGCCTGCACGTCAGTAAGAGGCACAACTGTTCAAGTCCTGCTATCATACAGGTGTCTAGAGAGAGATTCAGTTAGCTTAATGCAAATTCATATCCGCTGCTCCAACATGTTTACTTCTGAAATTACCTTTCAAAAGTTCTGCATTCTTCATGTGACTGCTTTCCAATTTAATGACCGTGAAATATCAACATCGCACATTCGGAATACTTAAAGTGAGGCAAACTTTCGCTTCTTTGGCTGTCTATCAGAGAAAAAAAAACAGGCAAGTGTTAACGCGAGATTATTTGATTATTCAGCGGTCTATTTATCCGCTAACTTTTTAACATAAATAGTAATACAAAGTACGACAGTGATAAAATAATATCGAATAGCAAGTGCTCGTACTAGCGCGCGATCGAGAAGAAAAATTTCTAAGGATCGATAGCATTGATCATTTTGACAGGGCCAGCTCAGCGCTCGACAGTCAAGGAGCCGCCTTTCTATTGACGAATAAAAAAAGAAACGTAACATCAACATCAGATTACGTTAAATCCTATGACTAAAATCCACACAATATGCATCTGATAACATGCCATAGCATAAGCCTATTAAGCTTAGCTTCTATCATTTACTTTGACTTGATTTTCGAGTTGCTTAGAAGAGCGCTAATGTACTGACACCTGAAGTAAATGTAGTACGCAAAAGTAGTTCTCTCTTCCCCATACAACAACCAGCTCAGTATGAATAAAAAGCACAAACTTTAAATAAGTAAGATAAAGAGCTGAAATGACAGGTAACGTTAGCAAACTATCCCTACCATCACAGCCTGGGGAACTAGCTCGACAGCATTAGCCTGCATTCGATGAACAGATGTGAAACTTTATACTGTGTTAATTTGATTGAAAACGTAGGTATAACACACGGCCGTGTCTGCATTTATAAGGAGTATCCTGATGTAGCGGTCCGTTGAATAAACGTGGAAATTACATGAAAAAACGCAAAAAGGAATCGTTAGCTAACAAGCTATTTAAGCTAAAAACACAAATTAGTAGGCGGTAGCTAACCAGGAAACGGAAATATCAGCAAATGACAACGCGATAAAAGGTCTACCTACGGTTTTGTTTTATTTAGAAAAACTGACCGTTAATTTAACGTAATTTATAACCGATTGTCCCGACCAGTGGAGTGTTTTTGGAAAACTACATTGAGCCTCACACATTCGTTGCCAATACTTTCAAACAAAGGTCTACATACGAGGCTTAGGGCCTGTCCCCGAAGGCCAACGTTCTAATCGTTAAAAGAATATTATATTACGGCTAATTAACAAGACATTTGTCAGCTACAAGTGTCATAATATTACTATTTTCCACATCTGTCCATGTGACGGGGCCTTATGGAAAGATAACAGGTTACTAAATAAGCGACAGTTTAAAAGAGGCCTTTTAGCTTTGATAAGACAGCGGCCTCGAGTGGTCGCTGACTACCGGCCGCGCGTCGGCGCACGTCGGCACGCTCGGAAATCGAAGCCGAGGCTGCTCGGGATCCGGCTTACCTTGAATTGGTATGGGGCTGTGTACGGTATTCGCTCCGGGTAGACGGCCGAAATGTCTATTACGATCAGCTAGGCTATTTGCGCGGCGATATTCGAGAGAGAATAGCAAAAGCGGTCTTCATCTATGTCGGTGTATGCTGAATCGAGGGTGCATGTAAATATAGGCTATCCAGAGCAAATTATAAGCAGTAGGTAGGCTGCTGAGGATTTTAGTTAGATCCACAGCGGACTCCTCACAGCACCACTACAGGCACTGCGGGGACATGACAACAGTCCGCTCAACAACAACAACCTCTCCAACCATATTGGAAATTCAACTTTGTTAAAAACATTCAATAGTGTGGATATGTCATTTTACTCTTCTAAGTGACAGGGGATCGAGTGAGTGACAGTGACGTTTTCCACGTTTAGGACGTATAGATGAAACGCGTCGGCAGAGGTCCGGCGGTGTCAGGGTGTGGGGATCCACTTGGACCCCGGCTTTCATCCTCCGTGTGACTGAGTCATCAGCCCTGCTGCCACACTCTTACCGGCTGTTCACTTATGATGGACCGCGTGCCAATCGGATACCGGAGCAAAAGCCAAAAAACACACAAACACACACAGACAAACACACACACACACACACACACACACACACACACACACACACACACACACACGCCCAACGGTTCAGTGCTTTGCACCTGCAGCACATTTTTACACTTGAAAAAAAAATGTGCTTTACAACTTTACATAGTGGGTCTGCAAACATCAACTGGGCTTGCTACAGTAAGGTGCTTTATTGTATGTGCTTACAATATCAAATATATATGTTTACCACAAGATTAAATAAAATATTTTCAAAACACATGTTATTGGTAATTTCACAGGAAGACCAGCTTGGAGATTCATCTTTGCAGGTTATGTTTTTCACATCTTTGGTCACAAGTAAGACGAGAGTGGCAGCAGTAACAGAGGATACAATAATTTGAAATGGCACAATTTGGAGGAGTCTTTTTTTCATTTCATGACATGTTGAGGAGTCTTTATCATTTAATGACATGTTTTGACTTAACCAAAAATGATAAAAAAAAGTGGTCATTTGTTCAATCCTAACCGGAAATGGAAACAGTCAAAGTGCATTATCAGATCAGTCCATATTTCACTGGACTGTTCTTGTACAGTAAAAATGTCATTCTGCTGCAACTCTAGTCTGACGGGCTGGAGACATTAAGTATGAGGGGACGTTTAAGCTTCACTCTGCAAGTCGCACAAACACATGTTTCGGCAGGTTAGATCAGTATTCCTGATGCATATGTATCATAAGATGAAGCATCTATCACAGTAAAATATAATGACAAAGTCATGTTTTCTACTAAAGTGCAAATATCAGAATTGTGCGTATTTAGTTTCAAGACTTGGAGGACTATTAAATGTGCGTTATTCAGGATAAATTTAACATATTGCTGGTTCATCCACAGCTTGTGCTCCCTCTTTGACAGCTTTCACACACTTTGCCATTGTCTGGGAGGCTCTGCTTATTGGATCTGTGGGCAGAGAGCAGATTTAAAATTATTTAAAAGCATTAATGATTCCAAATCAACATTAGGAAACCAAGTATGCATTTACTCGAGTGAATAAATTTACTCCTTACAAAGTGGAATTCTCAAAATTGTCAAAAAGTAATTACTGCACAGCAAAGTAACTGCTTAATCGGGGAGTTTTTCTTCTTCTTTTAATTTGCAATGTTGATTGTAGTCCAAGTATCTCCATTATTCTTTGATTCATAGGGGCGGCGTGGCGCAGGAGTTAGAGCGATCATTCCTGGTTTGATTCCCGGTTCCTCCTAGTATGCGGAGTGTTCTTGTGCAAGACCCTGGCGCTGCTAGACGGCAAGCCAACTGCCCATGGCTCATCAATGATGGGTTAAATGCAGAGAATGAATTTCCCCACAGGGATTAATAAAGTATACGTTATTATTATGGCCAAATGTCAAGTTAAAAGGAATTAAGGATAATTTATAATAATAATTAATTTCTTTAATGATTTATTGGATTTGTGTGTTTCAGACAAATGGATAATGCTACTTTTTAATGCGTTATTAACATTAGTATCAAATGTTATGTTAAACTCCATAATTAGAGAGAGGCCTTTCTAATAGGGTAATACGTCAAGTGTGACAAAGATTTTTTTGTCATACATCTATACAATATTAACTCATAATGCATCCACATGAGTTACCCCCAACGGCAACTGAAAAAACGGAGGGTTTAAGGACTTGCTCATTGGCCTCCCATTTTTTGTTCATTTATTTAACAGTCAACTGTAAAAACATTTGAGCTGAGTAATAGCGACCCACCAGTCATAAAGAAGTCTTCCAAAGTGAGCTGTGGAGGGACTAAAGGTCCAGAAAGCACAGACTGGTCCACTAGCTGAAACAGGAAAGACCACAAATTTGACTATTACAAGTGAAGCATTCATGACTGATTTTGCCATGACACAATGAACACACAATTGTGGAACACACTGCAAATGCTGACCTTCGACATCTCAGAAGCTTGTTTAAAGTAGTTGGCCTCTTCAACTTCATCATATCGCACCAGATTTGGAGAAACCTCTGCCAGTCTAACCCGTACTTCATCAAGGGTGTCATAGGGCAGAGCCACACCAGCAAGCTTACATGACAAGATCATATGCGGCACTAAGTGATACATCTCCTTCAAAAACAAAAAAGTCGTCAAAATTTCACAAGACCTCAGATATGGCTCTAATGATCCTCCAGTCCTCCCTGGCCATGCCTGGAGGAGTTACAGCCGCTTTGGTCTGCTGGGCACGGCCTTCTGTGTTCACATAGGTGCTACATTTTTCAGTATATGCAGCTCCAGGCAGTATGATGTCAGCCATTGGCGCGCCAACATCCCCATGGTGTCCTGGACAGCGAAAGCATTGGTTAAGAAGACAAGACACAAGCAGGTCAGTCTTACACATACCTTCATTAATTTTGGGGGGGGACTCAAAATATTTTATAACATACTATGTCTGATTCAGTTGAGCCAAAAATATTTTAAGTTGTTTCCAGAATACTCTCTCTTTCTCTCTCTCACAGACAAAACAGACAACATAGGGTCGATGCAAAAAAGGAGAAGAAAAATACCATCTGTGATTATGGTATTAGGGTCACAGATACAGAGCAGCTTTCTCATCATAATTGCCTAGGGTTCTGTTGCTAATCATTAAATAAAACTGACCTTGGTAAACTACGAAGCAATCCTTTGGTAGATCCTGACGGGTAATACAGCCTGCATCTGCACCAACAAGGAGCAGAACTTTTGGTGGGTTCTTTTTGATGACATCCACTCCTGATTTATAGCCCAGATCCAGTGCGGCTACTTGACTGGCAACTCTGAATGCACGGTAAAACCACACATTACAGTAAATATAACGCCTTCACACAACTGAAACCTTACCTCCGATTTCCCCAGACTAACCTGTGAAGCACATTGAGAACCTTCCAGGATTCCTCCACTCCACTGCTGACGCGAGCATTCTGAGCAATAGTTGAAACCGTTGCCATGATTGCAGCCCCATCCTCTCTCTGCAGGCAACTACTGCCAACCACAACAACAGGATTCTTTGCCTTGGCTAACACCTGGAAATGCAGGTAAAAGACTAAATTAGGAAAGGAACGTTTCACTTGATGGATTACTTTAATAATCCATCGAGTGAAAACTCTTTAAAATAGAGTTCTCAAGATTGCTACTTTGGCAAATGGGTGACTTCCTGATGCAATTTCTTGAAGAACCTCTGCAGTCTCGCCAAGATGATCATAGGTGTAGCTCAGGTCCACCTCCTTTCCTACTAGAGCCACTTGCAACTCATTGTGAAGCCAACTAAAGTAGAGATATGAGTTTTAATTAAATAGATATGCTGAAGATCAACAGTTTAAACATGTTCACCAGACATAGACTATGTATTCCCCTTGCCTTTTTCGGATTCGTGCATTGAATAGAGGAGCTTCATAGCGTGGGTTTGTTCCAACCAGAAGCAGCGCATCAGCTTCTTCAAAGCCAGCAATGCCCGTGTTCAGGAGATAGTTTGAACGCAAATCAGACCTAGAAAATTTCAAAATAATGAGAAAGTCAAAGTAATGAACATGAAGTCATTGGCTCATGGACTGAAGCAAGTTTTCTTCACTTATTTTACCCTGCTCCGGCCATGGGAAACACTTCCTCAGTACACAGATTGTCACTATTCAACTTGTTCAGCAAGTCTTTAAGGGAAATGAGAGTCTCTGCATCCACCAAGCCTCCGACAACAGCAGCCACATCATGTCCCGTTACTCCTTGCAACTATAAAACAGATGCTATTCAATACAGCCAAGTCTGTATTCACATGTTAAATTACAACATGCTGAGAGTGATGTCATCGTTAAATACATACTGCGCCAGCAACTCGAGTCAGCACATCTTCCCAGGTGGTGGGTACAAACTGTCCAGACTCATTTTTCACCAGTGGCTGGGTGAGTCTCTGCCGCTTAAGACCATCGTAAGCAAACCTGTGAAGCGGACTAGGGTTCAGCAACAATCTTAACACCATCAGCATAAATATGTGAGGGAACCTAGTCTGAAAACAAACCTTGTTTTGTCTGAGATCCACTCCTCATTAATGTCCTCGTGAATACGAGGCAGAATTCTCATCACCTCACCTCCACGTGTGGTAACCACAATGTTACTACCCACAGCATCCAGGACATCAATAGATTCTGTCTTCCTGGAGAACCCCCCCAACAGAATAAATCCTTGAGTGAGAAAACTAATCCCACGATATTGCCTTAAACAAAGTGAAATATTGAGTGCAGTGTAAAAACAAACCTGGTCTCCCAAGGGCGAGCAGTGAAAGCATAGGGCTTTGAAGTCAGGGCTCCCACTGGGCAAATATCGATAACATTTCCAGATAACTCTGACATGAACATCCTCTCCACGTAGGTCCCAATTTGCAGATCATTTCCTCTTCCTGTGGTGCCCAGGTCCTCCACGCCTGCAATCTCACTAGCAAAGCTGAGGGAAGCAGCAAATCAAATAGGAATACATGTTTAGTTCGATCTATAACTTTCAAGAGCCTCTGTGCAATGTTCGCTATAATTGCCGATCGATGTGCTCTAACCATGTCAAATAAGTCTGGAATAAATCAATAGATAAAAAGACAGCGTGACTCACCGCACACAGCGAGTGCACTGGATACAGCGAGTCATAATGGTTTTGATGAGCGGGCCAAAGTTCTTGTCCTCCACAGCTCGTTTGCCCTCTGTGTAGCGGCTTCTGTCACTGCCAAACTGCATGGACTGGTCCTGGACACAAAAGACGTTGCCAGTCTTAATTAATTTTACATGCTAGAGCAAACTCTAAACAGAGTGACATCGATCAAATCACAGACTACCCATAAAAAAGCATTTGCTGACACGGTAGTGTACATTCATTACTTACCTGTAGATCGCATTCTCCTCCCTGATCACAGATTGGACAATCTAATGGATGGTGAGCCAGAAGAAACTCCATCACACCCTCTCTGTGTAACCCAAGACAATTTTACATCAGTTCTTTCAATTTAATCAATTTGAGAGACCGGTAAATGTTTAAAGAAAAGCACTGGCTCACAAAATATAGATGCCAAATTATCACACCAGTTTAGAGAAATGTTACCCATTAGACAATTTCACACCCATAACAAGGTCAGGACACATGCACACACACTGAGTGCAATATCTTAAACTGATGTGGCTCATTGTACCTGGCCTTCCTTGTTTTGTCGGAGTTGGTTAAAATGTTCCAGCCTTTCATGACTGGCATAGCACAAGCTGCCACTGGCTAGAAAAAGAACCAAAAGAAAAAAAGAAAAAAAAAAGCTTTTTTCAATTACTAGACATTCGTTATTTTTTGTTTATGCAGCTGCATGCAAAGAACCTAGGTTTTATTTAAAAATAAATTAAAAAAAAAAAAAAAGCTTGCAAAGCTACTTGGATCATGCAACCAAAACATACCTTGGGAACTTTCTCAATCTCCACAAGACACATGCGACAGTTCCCTGCTACTGACAGACGCTCATGGTAGCAGAAGCGAGGAATCTGGACGCCTACCTTCTCACATGCCTGGAAATGGTAAATTGCAGTCAAAGCAGGAACTCATGGTGTTTCATCTGACATTTGGCAATCATTGAAATTCCCTTGTTACCTGTAGCACAGTGGTTCCTGGCTCCACCATGACCGACTTGCCATCCACAAACACCTCCAGGAGGTTGCTGGCAGCTGCTGCCGCCGCAGCTGCAGTGTGGGCTTACAGTGCAGATAAGACACTGTTAATACGACAGTTGGCTTATCATGACACAGTCATTTCACAAAGCTCATCAGTAAAATCTGAAACTCTGAAACACAGTCACGACAAGTTATTCTCAATTACACCTTTCACCAAATTGACCTGGCAAACAGCCTGGCACCAAATTTGGCATATCTGTAATCCATGAGAGGGACAAAGTGACAAGAAGTTCCTTGCTGAAAAATATTTTACAGCTGGAGCACAACACTTAAGACGCCTGTTCTCCTGTGCTAACAGACACGTAATGCAAGCAATAAAAGCCCGATCGGTTACGCAGGTGATAAAGAGGCATGTTGTTACCATTGCTGGTTGCAGCCGCAGCTCCTCTGGTAACAGCTGCTGGAAAAATACTCCGACCTACTACCGGCAAACGCAGCATGCTGGAAGAGGTAGAAAGACACACGACCCCCCCCCCCCGTCACCGTCACATCTTTTATGAAATTAAGAGTCCAAATTTGAATTAAGTAACACGTTTCCAAACAAGTGTTGACTTTAGCTGAGATCGGGGCCATGGCTTTA
>CAAKHD010013337.1:0-16769 GCA_901007705.1 Fistularia tabacaria | reverse complement strand
GAGAAGGCGGGGAAAAAAACACCCCCCCCCCCCCCCCCCCCCCCCCCCCCGCGGGAACAAAAAGGAGGAGAAACCCACCCCCCCCCCCCCCCCCCCCCCCCCCCGTCACCGTCACATCTTTTATGAAATTAAGAGTCCAAATTTGAATTAAGTAACACGTTTCCAAACAAGTGTTGACTTTAGCTGAGATCGGGGCCATGGCTTTAATAACAGAGCCTCGCATCTTTATCATATTAACAATAGATGACGCAAGTTAGCCAGTTTGATTGACAGGTAATGTTCGGATATTATGGACTGGTCACCACAAATGTTACACGGAAAACAGAAATAAACCGGTGCCGATACCGTTACATAAGTGGAGAAGTAATGGCCAAGCTAACATTGTATTGTTTTTGTTGTTGTTCCTGTTCTCGTTGTTCTTGTTGTTCGCAAAGGCTTTGTAAACTCGCGTTGTTGTCGGAAAGGTTTCCCCTTTTGCAAAAAACGCCGTTAAAACGTTATCCCGCTAATATCATCAGTCGCGCAGTTTGCTACAAGCTAACCCGACATAAACCCACCCATAAACACAGCGGTCTGCTTGACCTCCGCTAAAGCATAGCTCTCAAACTTTAATTCAGAAATTGTTTTTTTCGGGTTGAAATTATGATGTTTATTTACTGAGGGGCGGCTTACCTCGCCAGTGTCGCCGAGAGAGTTCCGACGACGCAGATTGCGCAGTTTGTAATTCTGCTGCGTCACGGATTAACCGTAATCCTCACAGGTGGGGAATTCTCCCGATGTGCGGATTTTATCGTCCAGGTTTATCCTGACAAATCCGAAAAACCTTTTAAATCTCTTCCATTCCCACCACTTTTTGCCCCCCTCCCTTAAAAAAAAAATTGATGGTTATATAATATAGTTACAATGGTGAAATAAATGCACAGATTTCTGTTTCAGGTTAAATATCGGGCTTTTAATCCAAGAGCAAAAAATGTTGAAATATCTAAATACATACAAACAAGAACATGTCCACAGACAAACCGTCAGATCTAGTGATTTATAAGAAAAACAATTATAATATGAAATGTAAACAAATCGACGTCATTTGTATCAAGGGGAAGTATCAGGAATGTGCTTTGTTTCAATGGCTTTCTTATTCTTAACTCTTCATCCTCACAAATCCTTATTACTTCTGAAATACTTTTGCCCTCCCCCCATTTTTCTCTTAAAAATAATTAAAAAGGCCAATTAATGCACAGATTCAGGTTCAAGGTTAGATATCGGGTTTTTATTCCAAGTTCAAAAAGTAAACAAACAATCTAAATATACACACACAGGTACATGTCAACTGATGAACCGTTCGATCCGGTGCTGTGTAAGAAAGAAAAACTATTACAATATGAAATGGAACTAAATCAACTTCATTTGGATGAAGAGAAAGTATAAGGAATATGTTTTGTTTCTTTCTGTTCTTTACTCATAATGGTGCAATGCTGTTGCAGTTCTTGTTTGAAATGAAGTTTAAATCAGTCCATCCTTACTTTGAATCTTGAATTTTCCTTAAAAAAATTATCAAAAGCAAAATATGGAGGCAGCACATCTGTCTAACTTGTTCATTTCAAAGTATTAAAGTCAGATATGTGAGACTGGACTGTTTCCTCACGATTTCCTTTTTTTAATGATACTAAGCATCTGTCCAATCACAAAACAAATAACAGATTGTTTATTCTCCTGTTGCACAGATGTTACAAGGTTATCCAAGATCATTTTTTCAATCTCGCTTGTGTCTTTTTCCTGGATATATCCAGTGTAGATTTTATTCAATAAAGTCTAAATCAATTCCTCCCATAAGGATGTTTAATGGGGTGCAGTAGTCTTTTGGCGAGATTTCCCATCATTTGTTCAAGCTCTTCTTCTTGGTGGACACTTCCTCACACTGCTTTGCCGAGGAATATGTCACCATTGAATCGACTGATCGTTGAAACCTCATTAACAGAGTCCGTGGGAAGCTGCAGCATCAAACACCACAGCCTGAATGTGGAGAGGAATTTGTTATGTAACTCTCGTCCAGCACTGATGGGCTCTCTAAACAGTGCAATCCCAGTGGGACTGGCCCTTTAAAACACATAGGCACGTTTTAAAATGCATCCCAAATATATCAATTTTTTTTCTAAAACAAAGGCTAAATTAATCTAAAAATAAACTTAACAAACCAATATTCCAAGAATTGATGGAGAGTTGGTGGCAGAATGTCTCAATGTGCTACAAGTGCCTTATATTCCCTGCTTGCACAAAAAAGAAAACACAGACACCATCATCCTATTTAAAAATAATTTACTGTAAATGATGATATCAATTGAGGTCAGACTGTAAAAATATTATATCCCCCTCTACATAAAATACCAAAGATTTGTTTACATCGGGAGGAATCACCTTCAATTTCTCTGTTTTAATTTTAAATAATTTAGTGCACATTTCCCTCCATTCAAGCTACTTCTTCCTGTGATTTCCATTGACCCCTTTAGCCTCAGCACGCACCTTCACAGGATCGCAGTGACGTAGTTATTTCAGGTTAGAGTTTACCAGTCAAAAATAACAGGAAATGACCCACAGGAAAGGGAAAAGATAATGGATGTTTGGACTCATGTAGGCAACATAAACCCATCCAGCATCAGTCCTCCAGTAAATGTCATGTGTCATTATGCAAAGCCTTAAAGCCTGTCCTTTAATAAATCTGCATATCACACTGTGTTAACACAATGTTAAACAATATAGGATACATTATATTCTCATTACAGATATACACATAGAAGTCCCACATTGTTTTTACAATTTTTATAGGAAACATTGTGATTAAGACATTTAAATCCCGAAAATGTCCCCTACCCTTCCCAAATAAAATTTAAAAAAATCCCCAATTCGTGAATAAAAAAATTCAGTAGTTTGGCCTTTTCAGTTTTATGTGGCTCCTTTTCCCACAATAAAGTCTATCTTTTATTTCAGTGAAATTGCAATTTGAAGTTAAAACATTACTCTTGTTTTGTGGCTACTTGACGTAAAATAGCTTTCAAATATTTTTCATGTCACAAATCCATCCATCGTCTGCAACTTATCCTGCACTCCGGGTCGCGGGGGATGCTGGAGCCTATCCCAGCTGTCAGCGGGCAAGAGGCAGGGCACACCCTGGACTGGTCACCAGTCAATCGTAGGGCCACATAAACAGACAAACAGCCATTCACTGACAGCAATTTTTCCCAATAGCATGTTCCAATTAACCTGCCCCATGTTTTGGGACTGTGGGAGGAAACTAAGGAAAATCCATGGTGAGAACATGCTGCACATAGAACGGCCCCCTTGTCGGAATCAAACCAGGGTCCTTTGTGCTGTGGGGCCAAAGCGCTAACCGCTAACCACCATGCCGCCCTATGTCATAGATTCTGCCAGAAGAGTATGTTGAATCTGACTTTCACCGTCAGCCATTATCTAGCCTACAATCAGTGACTGTGTAAACAGCCTTTTATTGTATGCAATGCAAATACATATTTGACTGTATAAACAAGGGGGAGAGGGAGGGGGGCCTTTAAACAATGTATAGAATATGTTCAGAAAAACACATTTATCAAAAGGTATTTTCTGGTAATATATTCAAATATACGATCTTATCAAGCTAACACAACCTAAAATACATTAAGTGTAAAAGTTAGTACAAAACTGTGCAAAACATATTGTTATTATGCAACAACTGCATATCCACATGGTTGCTCTTGGTATAAAACAGTGAAAAATAATGAAAATAAAATAGCACACTGAAAACTATTTCTTCCAGACCAGACACTGACGATATCTTCAATACATACAATCCCAAGATCGGAGCATGTCGCAATTATGTATAAAATATTTCATCATCTAATACTCAATTTTGTTTTAAAATAACAAAAATACTCCAAATAGAGAAGCTGAAACCACATAGTGTTGGGTAATTGTATTTTAAATACTAATTAATTGAAAATAAAAATCAATTCTGGGTTTGTTTGGTTTGTTTTTTTTCTTGTTTTGTTTTTTATCAACCGCTCACCTAATTGGTTCGAGTTTGCCTTTTTTTCTGGAGATTATTAACCAATCATCTTCATGACTGAAGGGTAATGACTGTGTGCATGCCACATCTTTGTGTAGTGCACGGTCATGTTTTTCCAGTCAGAGTAACTGTTGATTGAAGGGCGCATAGTTGTGTCCTGAAACATGGGAAAAGCTGGTCACCCCATTGGGAAAGAACCACTGTGATCCTTAAATCCTCCACGTTTTTTCGCAGATAATAGCTATGTTTTTTTAAGGGACGACTGCAAGAGAAGGGTGTGGATTTTTGCAATTACAGAATTGATGACTCCGCAGTTTCCTCTGGTGTTCCCCCCTGAGGAGCCACAGGCAAAGACTCAATCTCAGTGGCAGAGATGGACTGGCTCAGCTCTCTTAGCGAACCTTTAGTTATGTCTAAGCACGAGCGCTTTAGGATACGACGAACTTTTTTGCCCATGAGCATATATAGCAGTGGGTTGAGGCAGCTATTAAAAAAGACTAGGCTGGTGGCCAAAGGAAAGCCCATTTTCAATATTTTGTGTAGTTCAAAGGTAAAATGTACAGATAATTCCATCAAGCAGAAAGCATGAAAAGGTGCCCAGCATAAAAAGAAGGCCAGAATTACCGCAGTCACTGTTTTGGAGAAGCTCGAAAGACGAACTGAGCCCTGAGCCCGATTGACTCTGTGAATAAGAAGTACGCCTGTCACACATATTACAGTCAGTGGCAGAAAGAAACCCACCATGGTACGGATGACCACTAATGCAATGTGTCTCATAGCCGCAGTGTGTAAATCATCCATGTGCAAATTGTTGAAGCACAGCACCTTGTCATAAAACTTCTGGGTTTCACGAAAGATCAGCGCTGGACAGCTCAAGATAGAAGCTATCATCCATATGCAGCCACATACAGCCCAGGCTCGTTTTAAAGTCCGACACCTCTGAGACCAGTCAAGATGGACAAGAGAAACGTATCTGTCGACACTGAGCACTGTGAGAAAAAGCACGCTGGCGTACATGTTCATCACGGACACAAACGAATAGAGCTTACACATTACGATACCGAAATCCCAGTGGAAGTCCTTCAGAATGTAATCTATGTAGAAAGGCAGGAAAAGTACAAACACAAAGTCTGCTATTGCTAGATTGAGCAACCAGACACTGTTGACGGTCTTTTTGCTTTTAAACCCGGTAACCCAAATGACAATTCCATTTCCAATCAGACCTAACACGAAGGAGATGGTGTAGATAACCACTGAGATAATATGGACTGTTTCACTCTGCCAGCCTATCACTGTCACATCATCAATGTCATCATACTCCAGGCCATATTCAGAGCTATAGTTACAATAATCCTCAATGTAGTCATCCATTGCTGAAGTGAAGTTACCTGTGGGAAAGAAAACCTGATGATGTCCCAACAATGAAGATATCGCAGCGACTTACGTGAGTTTTAACTATAAAATCTCACCTCACGCTTTCTGTCTCTTCGATGGACTGTTTACTGAACGATCCAGTTGCCTCGCATTGGCCTCTAACCAAACATCTAGTTCCAGTGCTGAAGTACGGACTGAGTGTGTCTGGAGGCTGGAACATAGTGTCAGCATCCATTCAGATTAACATTGCAGGGAGTGGGATGTCCCACGTGTGAGTAATGAATAAATGAAATACCGCTACACAATTTCAAATGTCTGGACAGGAAAAAAAAAAAAAAACTTTTCAAAAAGGCATCTGGACAAAAAGCTACTCCAGTACAACAACAGTGAATAGATTCCTAGTCTGTACTAAGAGATGTTTGACACGCATTTCATTTATTTTGCTAATCCTAGTTAAGCATAAGGGCAATTATAGACAGGAAATCAACCTTGGGTAGGTGTATAATATAGGTATGATAATTATGCGAGTCATAATAATATGTGATTATTGTACAAAAATAGGTCCGTAAATGGTTTAGATGAAAAAAGATAATCCGTACCGATCAGAATTTATAAAATAGATCGGAGGTGACAGAAGATCGACATGTCCAATTGCCCACAGAAGAGAAAATAAACACAGAAAGCATGGATAAAAAACAATAAGGAAGCAAACCTCTTTGAAAGGGTCATCTGGAGAAAATTAAAAGATTTAGATCTTTTGGGCTCAAAAGTGTATCAATCACCAAACGGAAAGCCTGGGAATAAGACCTACAGGGATACTGTTGTTGACTGTGAGATAAAGGCTTGTGTGAGCAGGAGTCTGCTGGTTCTGCTGGTGCGAGAACAGGCTGGTTTTCATGGATTCAGAGAGTGATCTGCTTACCAATCAGCGTGGCCTTCCTTTTTCTCGCTACTCGGACTGAGAGAAAAGACACTCCTTCGGCTCCGACCTTCCGGGTCTCGCTGGGCTGCGAAGAAGTTCTGCCCGCGTCGTCTCTTTCCACCAGTCCATCCAAAACTAAACTGCGGGTGTAATCACCGGGGCTCGGTGCCGTCAGGCGCGTCCCCGCTGCCGCGTCACGGCGCGCGGCGAAGAGCGAGACTGGTTGCCCGCCGTGCACGCAAACACGCATGCACGGAGACCTTCATTCACAGAAGGAGCGGCTCCACACGCTCCCGGAACCGCCTCCCTCTGCGGTTCTGAGGCCTCCAGCTCAGGAAAAAAAAATCTGAAAGCTGCTCTGTGCGCTTTTTACTTCCTTAAAAAAACAAACAAAAAAAAAAAAAAAAAACACTGTTTTTTTCGTGCAAGACTGAATACGGTGAATTTTACCCCCAAGTGAGAGTGGAGCTAAAGAAGAAATTAGGGTCAACGGTCCGGAGATATGGATAGTGTGGAAAAGAGGTGAAGAAATGGTTTCAAGCAGGTGGGAACGAGTGAGAAAAGTGTCCGGGGGTAACATGTGAAAAAAGAATATCAGGCAGAATGAAAGGAAAGGCATACAAGACAGCGGTGAGACCAGTGATGCTGTAATGGCTTGGAAACAGTGGAATTGAGGAGAACACCGGAGCTGGAGATGGAGGTAGAAGAGGTGAAGATGTTGATGTTCTCTTTTGGAGTAATGGAATATGGATAGGATGAGGAAGGAGTCCATCAGAGGGACAGCACGTGTTAAATGTTTTAGAAATAAGGTCAGAAAAGCCTGACTGAGATGGTTCGGTCACGTACAGAGGAGGGATGGTGAATCTGGGGTTAGAACTGCCAGGCAGGAGGTCCAGAGGAAGACCAAAGAGTTGATTTATGGATGTAGTGAAAGAGCTGGAGGAGGCTGATTCACTGTGGTGACCCCTGCAGGGAGTAGCCAAAAGGAACAAACAGAAGATCAAGTATGTGCACACATACAAGCATTTGGCTCCAGTTGTTGGTTACACCTAGTATTAGCATGAATGTAAACAATGAATGGGCATAGCTTTTAAAATAATACCCCAAAAGTGTAGAGTGCAATTTCTGTTTAGCTGATAACGTGGAAATCCACATGAGTAATATGGCCAGCGGATGTTATTGTTAGTGTTTGACATGGTGTGCAATGTGTTGTGGGGTTTTACGAGTTAACTGTGTGTTTAAGTGTATTCAATAACCAAGGAATTGACCCCCAAAGAGCGAGAAAAAAATGAAGTGAAATTAAAGTTGCTGCCCCCCCTCCCTGAGATGCCACCTTAGCGTGGTGGAGGGGTTCGCACATCCCAGTTATCCTGGCAGCTACGTTGTCGGGGGCTTTCTGCCCCTGGAAGGGTCAGCCAAGGTAAACAGGTCCCAGACAAAGCGCAGCTCAGAAGACTCACATGATGGGAAACAACCTTGGACTTAGTTTTCCCCTGCCTCTACGCACAGCTTGGGGTCTGGAACCAGGCCTCTTGAGAGGAGCCGGACTCTTTTTTTAGTTGCCCCCGGTGAGAGGGGCCGGGCAGGGTTGGGCATATAGATTGTCCCTGTACGTTGGGGTTCAACCTGGTGGATGGAGAGGGTCGCCTCCCTCCGCCTTCAGGTGGGGGGACGGGTTCTGACTGTTGTTTGTGGCCGTGCACCCAACAGCAGCTCAGTTGACCCACCCTTCTTGGGCTCCCGAGGGGGTCTGCAAGAGAGAGCTCCTTCTGGGGATTCCCTCGTTCTACAGGGAGACTTCAACGCTCACATGGGCAACGACAGTGTGACCTGGAAGGGGGTGATTGGGAGGAACGGCCCCCCTGATCTGAACCCAGGTGGTGTTTTGTTGTTGGACTTCTGTGCCCGTTACAGATTGTCCATAACGAGCACCATGTTCAGGCTTGAAGGTGTCCGTATGTGCACTTGACACCAACGCACCTTCGGCCGCAGTTCTTGGATCGACCTTGTGGTCGTATCGTCAGACTCGTGGCCGCATGTCCTGGACACTCGGGTGAAGAGAGGGGCGGAGCTGTCAACTGATCACCACCTGGTGGTGAGCTGGTTCCGGTGGTGGGTGAGGATGTCGGTCAGACCTGGCAGACCCAAACGTAACGTGAGGCTCTGCTGGGAACGTCTGGCAAAGTCCCCCGTCAACAGTTTCAACTCCCTCCTCTGGCAGACTAACAACCACGCGGGACATTGAGTCCGAACTCTAGAAGGGGATCCGCCTATCTCCGGGGCTGAAGTTGCTGAAGTAGTCAAAAAGCTCTTCAGTTGTGGGGCCCCGGGGACGGATGAGGTCCGCCCTGGATTCCCTCGAGGCTCTGGATGCTATAGGGCTGCCCTGGCTGACACGCCTCTGCAGCATTGCGGGGACCTCGGAACAGTGCCGCTGGACTGGCAGACCGGGATGGTGATCCCTCTTTTCTAAAAGGGGGATCGGCGGGTGCGCTCCAGCTATGGGGGGATCACACTCGTCAATCTCCCTGGTGAGGTCTATTCAGCGGTGCCGGAGAGGAGGGTCCGCCGGGTCATTGAGCCTCGGATTCAGGACGACCAGTGTGGTTTTTCGTCCTGGTCGTGGAACAGTGCACCGGCTCTATACCCTCAGCAGGGTTCCCGAGGGGGCACGGGAGTTTGCCCAACCAGTCTACATGTGTTTTGTGGATCTGGAGAAGGCATTCGACCGTGTCCCACGGCCAGTCCTGTGAGGGGTGTTCCAGGATTGTGGGCTACCGAGCCCCTTTGTACGGGCTGTTCGGTCCCTGTGTGACCGGTGTTGGAGCTTGGTCCGCATCGCTGGTTGTAAGTCGGACCCGTTTCCGGTGAGAGTCGGACTCCGCCAGGGCTACCCTTTGTCACCGATTGTGTTCATAACGTTTATCGACAGAGTTTCTAGGCGCAGCCAGGGAGTCGAGGGGATCTGGTTTGGTGGTCGCAGGATCAAGTGTCTGCTTTTTGCAGATGATGTGCTACTGCTTCATCAGGCCATGATCTCCGGCTCTCGCTGGAGCGGTTCGCAGCCGAGTGTGAAGTGGCCGGGATGAAGATCAGCACCCCCAAATCCGAGACTATGGTGCTCGACCGGAAATGGGCGGAGTGCCCACTCTGGGTCTGGGAGGAGGTCCTGCCCTAAGTGGAGGAGTTGAAGTATCTCAGGGTCTTGTTCACGAGTGAGGGAAGGATGGAGCGGGAGAGCGACAGGCAGATCGGTGCAGCATCTCCAGCGATGCGGACGCTGTACCGGTCTGTTGTGGTGAAGAGGGAGAATATGGATGAAGATGGACGGATGGAAACATGCTGCCATACACATATCTGGATTATTAGACAGTCATTTTTGGGCCTGATTCTTAATCTGTGACAAGACTTCAAGAAATAAAAAACCCCAACCCATCATTTTAACGAAAAATCCAGCTTCCTCGGGCTTCCAGGCGAGGCCCGTGTCTTACAAATACTTTCTGCTCAGCCTTTATAAAATTCTTGGGTTCTGCAAACTGAAAAGGGGAGAGAAAAACAAACAAGATGAAATCGTCTGTGTTCTTTTCTCTGATTTGCTTTTGCTGTCCCAGATTCATAAAATACCCCGTAAAGATCTTTTTACCTCTCTCATTACCATATCGTGAAAACTATAACTGTGTAGTCGAGATTTAGAAGTTTAGAAGAGATTTCTTTATTCCAAAACATCCATATCTTGATGGAATAAGTTGCGGGGAAAGCGCTGTTCCAGCAAACAAAAAATTTGTTTTGTTGAAATATGTGGGCTTTCAATATGAAAAATGACACAATGTCCAGATTGATGAAACAGATGCTGAAATATTTTCAACTATCCAGTCTCAAGAGTGAGACTCAAATCTGGCGCAATCTCAGCAGCTTGAAAATACAAATATTAATAAGCCCTATGTCTTGTTATCCAAAGACGAGGCCGAGGATGACCTGCAAAAATCACACTGTTCCTGAACTTTTGCTGCGCGGCTGCATTTTGAGGACAAATGTTCACAATACTGTGGTTCTGGAGAGTATTTTGTAACTGCTGTTCCTCGACTGGTGATTGGAAAGATGGGAAACTTGGCCAAAACACGTTCAGAAATCTCATATTTGCGCTTCATATTTTTTCTTCCCGTGTTTATTGTATGTCCCTTTTTCTTGATTTACTGCGTTTTACAGAAAGCGAAACTACAGCTTTCGGTATTTAAAAATATCACAGGCGTCAGATATGTTGAAATACAGGAATGTTGATGTTGATGTTGGTGCTGCATACTGCTAAAATTGTGGTGGTCACCTTCCTCAGTGTGTCCTCTGTGGTGACCAGTTGTGTTGTGTCAGAGTGGAAACATTTTTTTAGGAATCGTGGACATTGTCATCCACTCCAGCCTTCAGGCAGTTCAAAAGTGTGTCTGGATTAAGAGCTGGTTACGGTTATGGTTTAAGTTTCAGTTTAGAACTTTTGCTTTTACAGAGACACCTGCTTTTTTGCCTCCTAAAAAATGGTTAGATTTGCGATCCTGCTCGTCTGTTTAGATATTTACTGGTTTGTCTAAGCTCTTTATCATATTAATTTTCTCAGAAACAGGCTGGGGAGGTGGTGCCAGAGCCGGCGAAGAATGACAATCCAAATTTCCAGGCTGATACTTGAACTTTGTATAACCTTTGTAAACATTGCCTTGATTTTTAGTCGTTTACTGGGAGAAGGTGTTAGACTTTGCATTCATTTTTTGTCAGTTCATTACCTTCTGCTTAGTGCTGGCCCCTCAGAGCAAGAAGCATTCTGGCCCAACCTCAGCAGGGGTAGAGGGGGGCTTTCTGTGTGGAGTTTGCATGTTCTCCCCGGTGTCTTAATGGGTTTCCACCCAGGTTCACTGGAGATCATAAATTGCCCAGACGTAAGAATGAGGGATTGAGTGCTTGTATATTTCTATTTAATTGGCCCTGTGATTGACTGGCAAGCACTTCAGGGTGAGCCCTGCCTCTCACCCAGTGACAGCTGGGATAGGCTCCAGCCCCCCCACCTGACTGCAGGATAAGCAGCATAGATGATGAATGAATGGATCACTCCCTTCTCACTGCCACAAAACAGACATTCAAAAATACATTCCGAACACATAGTCGGAAAACTTGACTTTTTATTCCTTCGCAATGCTCCTTTTTACATGTACATTCCAAATTGCGCTATCGCTGCATTCATGACACGCCATAAGAAGTGTGAATAAACATTTGCATTCTTTGATTGATAAACTGAAGTTCAAGGTGTGTCCCTCAAAAGAATCCCTGTTTCACTCAGTAACCACTAAGCTGTTCACAGTAGCATTGCAGCCTCTTACTGCTATTTAACCCTGCCGGCTCATTTAGATCCGCTGATGTGTCTATGGTGTTTATCGAACATTTGACTGGCATTTCTGTCGACAGGACCCATGTTGTAATTCTAAAACACTTTAATACATTTATACTCTATAAAATAAATGCTAACGGATGCTGTACTCGAAACTGAACTGAACTGAGAGGCAATTACTTGGTTATTGCATGTTATTAATATCGGCAGATATTGGCTTGACAACAGGATACTGGTATCAGGTTTCGACACGGATATGATGAATAGGCAGAAACGTGGGATGCTTTATCTGTAGCCTCAAATAATACGATTCTCTTGTTTTGCCCAACGAATGTCTATATAAATATTAATAATACATTAACTCCCACAGAAGGAGACTCAGGAAGATATCTGGGGGAAAATAGAAAAGCAAGAGAAACACTGGCGTATTGGTACCAGTTATGTGCCAAATGAGGCGATTACGGCATATCCTTACATCAGGTATCAGCCAAGTAAGAAATAAATACATTTGCACACAATCAATTATTCAAAGAGGATTTGACGATTAAAAGAAAGTGCCAGATATGGTGAATATATATATATATATATATGTATATATATATATATATATATACACACACAAACACACACACACACACATATACATACATACATATATACTGTACACACACACATATATGTTTTTTTTTTGATTATCATTATTATTTTTTTTACATTAGGTTTCAGACAAAAAATAAACAAATAAAATAAAATAAAATAAAATTGAACAAATCAATAATGCATAGAGTGTTTGATGTCTAAAGAAAATGTGCCAGCTACAGTGAGTATAGCATATCCTTACATCAGATATTGTCCAACTGACGGATTAATAAAATACATTTAATGAACGACGATGAAGATCCACGGACGTGCGTGTCTCCCTTCCTCAGCCCCGGCTGTCGCGTGTTTCCCTTCCACTCGTGTTTTTTTTTTTTTTTTTTTTTTTTTCTTTCCGGACACCTGCACATCCGGGGCTCCCCGCGAACCCGGATGGAGGGGAGGACATGTTTGTGCGCGTCGAGGAGTCTGCCGGTTGACTTCCAGTCGCTGCCTGGCCACCGCCTTCTCAGCTCTGCGCTCCATCCCTCCTCCTCCCTCTTCCTCCCTCCTCCTCCCTCCTTCTCCTCCTCTTCTCTCCTCCTCAGCAGCAGCGATTGCAGCAGCGGTCCAGTGCCTCCCAGGATCTATGAAGGAAGTCCTCCCCTGCCCGGGAACCTTCCCGCCACGATGGGCCCAGAATTGTTCTCCACGTTGATGTGTTGATATCGAGATATTTCAATAATCAAATATGAATCATGCATTTGATATATCTGGCCACTTTGCTCGTCAGCATTCTGTCGCTTTGCCTTCAAGCATCACTAGCGTCATTCGGTACGTATGGCTGTTTCCTGCTCGATTTATTTTTTTTTTGTCTCCTCTTCTTAATTATTATCATTTTAAAATCACTTTCATCCGATCACAATGTAATCTCTTCCGACCGTTTGTGCAATATCGCTGTCCGTGGTCGTTTTTATGTGCAGCGAGCACAGTGTGGTGGTGCATGGAGAGATAGTACAAAATCTCTGCATCTTTCGTCCAGCTTTTAGAAAAACAGGACTATATAATACACAGCACTTCATCTGAACGGGACTTATTCGTCTGAAATGCATTAGAATGGCTGCAGGTGAATAGTTGAATAAGAATTGTGATCTTGTACAATTTTACACACTTCACAAGTACCCTTTAATATACATATGATATATATATATATATATGTTCATATATAGAAATGTGTCATTTTGTATCCCACACCGGCTAAGCTGCTGGATGTGGCTGTAAGTAAAGCCCCAACTGCACGTCCAGGAGAATTGTGATGAAAACCACAACCACGTCCCTGTGTGTTATCTATGCGCTTCGTCAATGTGACAGCTCGCCCAGATGGCGTGTGGGTTTGTGTGGGCCGGTCAGATTGCCGTTTGTGAGGGGTAATCTCCTACAGTTTCAGATGGAGCAGAGGACAAGGTTGAGAGGGACGCAGTGCCGGCGCTGCTGGAGCAACAGGCGACTGCAGCACCTGGTACTGACAACATAACACACCATGCGGTAGAGCATGTGATCACCTACCCCTCGCGGCTGATTTACTACCTAAATGAAGACTCGGAGAGCACCTACCATGACCTAGACACCCGGGTCAAAAACCAAGCCGCCGGGGGCCAGGTGAGCCAACACCATTGATGAGGAAGATTAACACGAGTCGTGACTATGGAGTTAAAATTCCAAGTTTCCCTGTTGTCTGACTCAAGTGAGTCCGATAAGTTCCTCGTAATCACCATCCGTCGTTTTTCCACCGCATCTGGTTGCCTTGTTTCGCCAGACTCCGGAGGTTTATATATATTTTTATTGATATCATTTTTATCTTTAAGCTGCTCCAGTCGAGCTTTACTTTCATTGTACATTTCCCCAAAACACAGAAAGTATAATGAGGATTTCGTAAATGCTTTTTTTTTTTTCTCTTCCACAGGCAATCCATCTTGCTCAAGCCAGCTTTCAGTTAGAGGCGTACGGTGCCAGATTTGTTCTGGATCTGGCATTGAACAAGTAAGTTCTCCTAAAATCATCATCAACATAACTTACGTGAATGTGAATGATTTTATTTAGATAAGGGCACTTGGTAAAGATTATTCCTGCGCTATGGCGTAGTGTGAAACATTGTGTTTAACTGATTTATTTTGGTGACAACTTGTCTTGTAGGCCTCAGAAACACTGACAGTGACAGATGTGGGTGAAAGCATGAGCCCACACTGGGTGTTAGTCACAATGCTGTCTCAGAATTTACCTTTCCGCTCCAGTAAGTTGTGTGTCTCTTACAATTATTTGTGTTGTTGAGGTCATTTTGACAGCAACATAGAAATGTTTATAAACAGCTAAACTATAGTATTTCTGTTCATTCTTCATACCTGCAGACTATGGATTTGGGGCCCCTGTCATTAGACAGGCGGCCCGAGAACTTCCACCCACTATGAATATACGCTACCCCGCAGGTACCTTAGGGTTAGGAAAATGTTTAAAAAGTTTAGTTGTGGAACACAAAAATTGACACTGACCGATTGACACTGCAGTCATTTTTTATACATAGCATAACTCAATAGGACATTACATTTCAAGGACATTTTCTATTTGGGAGCACCAGCTGCTGCTGGATGACCACAAAAAGACCATGTTTCATAAGAAAAGTAACTTCGGCCCTTTTAACAGCTGATGATCGAAATTAGATATTATGAAAAAAGGCACTTTTATCTTATCTTATCAGATATCAAATCATACTGTTAAGACAAAGCAGGTTATTTTATTCTTAATGTTGATATAAGTTTTATCATCTCAATGTGGCCGTAATGTAAGCTCAAATGCCCGTGTTTGCATGATGATGTGGGAAAAGTAAGAGGAAAAAATAGCTATAGAGATGTGATGGAAAAAAAGAAAAGTCAGTCACAGATTTACTCTTTGCTGCATTGAAAGCGAAGGGGAGACAATCAGACGATTGGATTATATTGCAATTCTTTCTAAAGTGGAATCGGATAACTGGGCTACTCTATGTAAACACCATATGCTTACTGTGATTTGACAGTTAAAGCGGACGTAACATAGAATATCATCGAGTTATTTGGCTACAAACTCATCGAATCTCTTTGAATAACTCAGAGCTGGAGCATTAAATTAGGCAAAAGGGCTTTGGCGCGCTGAGTCTGAGGTGTTTGCCATACCTGGAAATAAAAAAGATAACATTTGTGGATCCTGCCTGGAGATGAGAAATGTTGGCAAATGATATGTCACTGATTAAACCCAACATTGATTGAAGATAATGTGTCAGAGAACAATCTTCCAATTTCCAAGAGCATTCCAACTTCAGCAGGCTGATTCTAAAGAGTATCAAAACGTTGAATAAAATTCTTTTGAAAAGCCAGTGTCTTTGTTGCTAAATGCTTTATGTCAAAAGTAGCATGAGGTCTGTGTAGACTCTGATCACTGTCTCAGAGACATGTACACTCAATGATATTGATTTGGGTTCTTCACTCAGCAGTCAGTCTACGTATGTGAAAGCCTAATGTGCACGTGTACAAGTACTTTAACAAGCTAATAGAATTTAATGCCCTTTAATTTGATTTGAAGGTGGATTTTGTGATAAAATATTGTCATTATATAGTCTCTGCTATATAATAATGTCACATACGCTGTGTCTGGATTCTAAGGCTAAGTGCTGATATCCTGTGTATTCTGCCCTTTTACTTTTAGTGTAGTCTAATCCCTTTGTTAAAAGTCAAATCACTGAAACCTTCATAAAGTTGGTCTTAGAGATTTTTATTCAGCTGGCCGTTGAAACAGTTGAGTGAATCCGGATGCTCTGCCACCTTTTTTGCAGCATTTTAATGCCACAGTAGAAGCTGAGAGAGAGAGACAAAGCATAGGATTTTAGCCGCTGAGCAGAGAATGGAGATGAGACAGGAAATGTCCCATTTACTGATTACATTTAGAGACTATATCACTGATAATACTGGAATTATTGTATTTACTGAAATCAAGTTTAAGTGTTAATGCATCACGCTCGATTGAAAATGATCAGTCATTTGTATATTTCATTTGCTTGGGAAAAAATGCTAAATTAAATGCATTCCATGGGACATATACTGTATGTAAATAATGTGATGTCAATTGACTAGGCTATTCTTACGATGATGGTGCCCAGTCTTGTTTTACTCCTCACAAATAATGCTGTAGCTCAAACACATGTAAGGCTCGTATTGATGAGTAATATATATATATATATATATATATATATATATATATATATATATATATATATATATTCCTTAGACTGTAGTCCAGTGGTCCCAAGAGGAGGAGGTAGATAAGAAGGATGAGATGGAGAGAGAGAAACATGTGGGTTGCAAAGCAAACCCATCAAAGCAGTTCGATGCTAATTTTTCCACAGCCCCAGTTTGCCCCAATGCCAGCCCCCCCCCCTCCATCCCCCCTCA
>CAAKHD010013336.1:28398-100728 GCA_901007705.1 Fistularia tabacaria | reverse complement strand
AGTGGGTTTGGAGTGTGTTTGTGTGTGTGTGTGTGTGTGTGTGTGTGTGTGTGTGTGTGTGTGTGTGTGTGTGTGTGCGCGCAAACAGTTTGTGTTGTCCTGTATTAGTCCACAGTACTCACCTGCTCCATCCAAACAGAGGAGGAAGTGCAGCAGCCAGAGCAATGACCCAAGTCAGTGCACAGCAAGCGATGGCATGGTGAGGTTTGAAGGAGAAGTTTCCGACAGGCTTGCACACGACCAACCATCTTTCAAAGGCTATGACTGCAAGGGACCAGAGGCTCACCATGCCTGGAGGAGGACAGGAGGAAAGCAGGACAATAAAGTTCACTCAAAGAGCTGCAATGAATTGTAGTTACTTAGAAGCAAAACAGGTATGGTCACCATTTTTGCTTGTACAGACTATAATTAAGTCTGCCTTTTTCCTTGCCAGACCTAAATGGAATAAAAGACTCTTTTGGTCCCTAATTGCAAGTTTATTTGGCCAAGAGTAAAAACATGTAATTGAAAATCTTTGATTGATTGAGCTTTCAGCCCAGCCTCAAAGACCATCAGCACTGAAGACGTTGTTACAAATAATCGACAAAATTAAGAAATCAGTCCTGAAAACCAACAATATGTTGAAATCAGGGATGTACTTCATTCATCCATCAATTTATTTTTAACTTTAATTGTGTTTTTCACAGCCAGCGACATTTTTTTTTGACATATTCTGACTCTGAGGTTATGAAACCTCAAATAATAATAATAATTTGATATTTATTGAGACATCCTGTGTCTTACAATACTGGGATTTTTCAGAAGACCTAAAATGTTCCACGGCAAACCTCCAGAAATCACTCGAGTGGTGCGTGCTGTTTAAACATAAGTCAAAGAGACGTTTGCGGCAAAAAATTCACTGTGTAGCGACAGACCCTACAGTTACAAAGCTCTGACAATCACATTGCATGAAAGAAAGAATAACACTACGCAAACAATATTAATTTATCACTGTTATATATATGTATCTACACTTTCTGTAGTCCTGATGCTCCTTACCACCAACAGTTGCTGTGAATCCTTCAATCTTGCAGCCCAGTGGACCAAGAATCATGTACCTGAAGGCAAAGCAGTAGAAGCAGGTGAATGATCCCACAGAGGCGACCAGGAGGTTCGCCACCGCCAGGTTGACCAGGATGTAGTTCAGGTGAGAACGCAGCTTCTTATACTGAACGGTACATGCCACCGTAAGGACATTGATGGCTGTGCCGGTGACGAAGAGAAAAAACATGAATGCAGACATAGAATAAAAGAGCCCCCGGCTGCCGAGGTGGTCCTGAGGAACAAGGTATGGACTGAACATTGAAATGTTGTCAGTGTTCAAGGGGATGGGGATCCAGAAGTCTTCTGGAAATTCGGTCGGACGACTTCCTCTCATCATTCTGTCCACACTGGGGAAAAAGTCAATAACTTCAAGAAAATGTTAAAATTTTGCCGTACATAGACAGCAAAAAAACTGAGGTCTGATTACACGTCAAATGTGAAGACTCCTCTAAAGATGGTTTGTCTGTTTGGGAGTTAAAGCTGCATTTATAGGAACTTTGAATTTTGCTTAAGCTTGACTTAATTGGCTTAATCGCCAAGGAGATTTAGAGCTTTGGTTTAGACTCGCATATACTGTGCTTGTGTCTGCATATGTTTGTCCACTGTCCTCTTGCTCACCCATCACAGAATGGACTTCTTTGGGGCTATTATCCACATACATGAGCTGCCAGGATGATGTAATTTTTTGCAAAACGTGAAAATCGTAATCTAACATTCCAAACTAAGTCAACACAGAGCAGAGCTTGAATGTTTTCCCTGTTGTGACCGATGTGTGTAAGTCCTTTCCGTCTTGATGGCTATTGCACAATTATTTTCCAAAGGGTGTAAAAGTATCTGAATTTACATTGAAGAAGTGATGTGTGATTCTGTGAGGTCAAAAAAGTTTTTAAGCAAGGTAAAATCTTTTGTGAGTCTTCGTGGCAGCAGTAAGGCTATCCAACATTTAAGTCAAGATTTAAAAATTTGCGAGGGTACAATTGCCTTTGCAATCACCAGGAAAGGGAATTATTTATTCTAGATGGAAGAAAGAAATAAAGAGTCACATTGGGCCCATTTTTTTAATAAATTAACCAAGGATGTTTTTTTTATTTCAAATCTAACCGAGCTGTTATGTTGATCAAATCTGAATAATTAGTTCTTTCATCAGACAGTCATTGACACCAGTCGACAGTCGACTGGTGTCAATGACTGTCAAAGTCAAAGTCAACTTTATTGTCAATACTGCCATGCGTTCACACATACAGAGCATTGAAATAGCACTACTCTAAGACCCAAGGTGCGAAAGTACAAAAAAAAATTAGACATAATTTGTAACAGAGAACGACGACGAGTTATACTGAGGTAGATATGGTTAGAGTCCAATTTTCTTTCAATTTGTTTTTAAAGTGACTGAGGGTGCAGTTGCAAGAAAAAGAAAAAAAGTGATAGCAGTTGCGTCAACAATTTTTACAATGCATTTTTTTAATTAAGTGAACTGTACAAGTACATGTTTCTCATAAAACTAAATACTTTTGCTATTCAGATTTGCCTAAACACATACAGCGAGACAGAAAACATTTATGTAAATGAGAGGGACCCAATTGGAACGGAAAGGCGAAAGAGAGTGGCGATAAAGAAGGAGGATTTGAAGTACTTAGGGTCAACAGTTCAGAGCAATGGAGAGTGTGGAAAAGAGGTGCAGAAATGTGTTCAAGCAGGATGGAAATGAGGAAAAAAAAGTGTCAGGGGTAATGTGTGATAAAAGAGAATCATATATGAATATACATCTATATATACATAAATGTATGTGTGTGTATATATATATATGTATATAATATTTCCATCCATCCAGCATCTGCCGTTTACCCTGCACTCAGGGCGATGCTGGAGCCTAACTCAGCTGTCATCGGGCGAGAGGCGAGGTACACCCTGGACTGGTTGCCAGTCAATCGCAGGGTCACATATGCAGAAAAACAACATTCACTTACTCATTCGGGGGAATTTTCCAATTTTTTTTCAATTCACCTGCTGCATGTTTTTGGACTGTGGGAGGAAACCGGAGAATCCAGTGGAAACCCACGAACATGTAAACTCCACACAGAAAGGTCCCCTGACGGAATTGAACCTTCGTGCTGTGAGGCTTAAGCACATATATAATTTGCATATTATATATTTATTTATATATGATACTCTGTATCATTATATATCTCTTGGTTGTCCTTTGTGTCCAATGATGAAAATCCTGCCTCTGCTATTTGTTATTCTTGCTGTGGCTATAGAGTCCAATCATTGATCCACAATGTCTGCCGCAGTCAGAGCAGGTAAATCCACAGGCTGGGGGTGTAGTTATGGTGTGGGCTTAATGCCTCTTTATGGGATTCTTTGTCTGTCTATCAGTTCGGTCCTCCTCAAGTCTTTGCACTCTTTGTTGGCAGAGCCTCCGGCAGGTAGGGTGCTGGGTGCATTTCCTCATCAGGATTTTCAGTTGGTCTTTGTATCGCCTTTTCTGGCCACCTGCTGAGCAGCGGCCGAGATGTAATTGGCCGTAGAGAATTTTCGATAGCAGGCGAGCTTTGTGCATCATGATTACATGGCCAATCCAGGGGAGTTGGTGCTGGGCGACTGTGGCCTCGAACCTGACCTAGTTGGTCTTGCGGAGTATTTCCATGCGGGGGACTCAGTCCCTCCAGGATATCCCCAAGATGCATTGTCGGCATCTAATGTGGAAGGCCTCGAGCATCCTTACGTTTCTTGTGTACAGTGACCATGTTTCACAACTGTGAGGAGTGTTGTTAGGACCACTGCCTGGTAAACAAATGTTTTGGTGAGGAGGTTGATGTTTTTTATTCTAAAAGACCCATTTTCCGAGTCGTCCAGAAGAAGATGATGCTGGATTGATCCAATTTTTGTATCTCCCTTTCCAACATGGAAAAGAGAGATACAAAAGAGATCGAGGTCTTCGATGGCGGGGTGGTCAGGTATCTTATCCAACACTGAGGGGTCTGTGGAAGAGGGCTGGTTCAGGAGGGCTTCAAAGTGTTCCACCCATCTTTTGGTGATGAACTTCTGGTCTTTAATGAGGGTTGTACCATCAGAGGCCTTCAAGGGAGAGACTGAGCAGCTTCTTGGGCCATAGATGTTTTCCCATTCATCATAAATGTTGTGCATATTGTTTTTATTGGCATATGATTATATGTCATTTACCTTTGACGTCCACCACTTGCTCTGCAGGGCACGCATTCTTGACTGCAGCTCTCTCCTACATGTTAGCCGTTTCTGCCGGAGTGCAGCTGATGTTGGGTTGTTGAGTACAGTACAGTGTGCTGCAACGATTTTGTTCAAGCGTGGTGGTGATTTCGCCTGAATTATCATTAAACCAATCTTGGTGTTTTCTGCTCTGGTGGCCAATGGGTTGCGTTGCTGCCTCATAAGGCCGGAAGCTGACAGAAGATCATTTGACATCAATGGAGACATCTGTGCATAGCTAAAACTCAATGTCTCTCAGGTTTTAGCCCGGGAAAGGCTAAGATTGTACACCGATATATATGCTTTTCAAGCCGGGCACAGTCAAGCCTTTTCTTCCCTGACCTCTGGGGACAGATGGCAGGGCACATTTTCACATGGAGCCTGGTTATAATTAGTCCATGGTCTCTCCAGCACTCTGCACCTCTCATTGCACGGGTAAGCAAGACAACTTTTATATCAGAACATCTCACAATGATGTAGTCAGACAAATGCCAATTTTTGGAGCATGGGTGCATCCAGGATGTTTTGTTTTTATTTTTGAGCTGGAGGGATGGGATGTTTGGGATGGTTAAGTCGTGTTCAGCGCAGAGGCTTAACAGCCACAAGCCACTGGCATTGATCTGACCAATACCGTGACTCCCAATGATTCCATTCCACACCTTGCTGTCCTTCCCCATTCTGGCATTCAAATCACCAAACAAGAAAACCTTGTCCTCCTTGGGTATGAGATTGAGAGCCTCATGTAATGCTCGGTAGAAGTGGTCCTTCACGTTATCCTTCGATGGGAGAGTCGGAGCATAAGCCCTCAGGAGGGTGTCCTATTGGCCCTTGGCGAGAGGGATCCTTAGTGACATAAGCCTTTGACTTATGCAATTGGTGTTTCTGGAAGTCTTGGTAAAAGTGTGTTTTTATTGCCAGTCCCACACCATGGTGATGCTGTCCTGCTGTTGGGTTTCTCTTCCAGAAGAAGGTGTAATCCTGCCCTACTTCCTTCAGGGAGCCTTCATCTAGGAACCTGGTTTCACTAAGAGCAGCAATGTCAACATTGTAGTGGTTAAGTTCTGCTGTAATGAGGACAGTTCTACTCTGAGGCCTGTCAGTGACTACATCAGCGTCAAGGAGGGTTCTTATGTTCCATGTAGCCAGTACATGTCCCACCAGCACTTCTTCACCGTAGGAGGGTGTCATCCGCTGGCAAGGAGGGCCCAAGACAACTGGTACTCTCCAGCAGTTGCAGAAGGCTGCCGGAGCTCCAGTTTTCAGGAGTACCACCTATTGTGTGCCACTAGCACGTTGCTTTTCTGCCGCATTGTGCTCCCTTAGTCTTTCGTCATCCCAGACTCACCCACAAGGCAGTGGAGCAGAGGGTATCCACGAGTGTGGGCCTGCGCACTATGTCTATGAGGCCCACTGCTGCTCCTGAGCCCATTCCAAGTTACCCTTGGGCTGCAAAGCCCCCATTACCATGTGTGCCACAAGGAAGCCAGGCAGGAGTTTTGGTGATGGAGAGGCTTTGTACTGGCAGGAGAAGTCTGATGCATGAGTTGCCTCTCCATTCACCACAAGGGCTAGCCAGCGGCAGTTCTGAAAACGAGAGGTAGAAAGCAGACAGGAAGTAGGCATGCACCTTCCCTCTAACTACTGCACAAGACGCACCACAACACCCTGTGGTCTGAAAATACACACACATTTACATATATGTGTAAATAAAATACAAAAATGTTATCAGTTGGAATGAAAGGAAAGATATACAAGACAGTGTAGAGACCAGCAAGGCTGCTGACAGCAGAGCAGAGCTAGAAGTAGCCGTGATGAAGATGTTGAGGTTCTCTCTGGGAGTGATGAGGACAGATCGAGTCAGAAATAAGTCAATCAGAAGGACAGCACATTAGATGCTTTGGAAATAAGGTCAGAGAGGCCAGACTTGGACGATTTGGTCATGTGCAGAGGAGGGATAATGAATATATTAGTTGAAGGATACTTTGGTTGGAACAGCCAGGCAGGAGGCTTGGAGAAGGACCAAAGAGAAGATTTATGGATGTAGTGAAAGAGGACATGCAGTTGGTTGGTGTAAGAGAAGAGGATACATAGAACAAGATTAGATGGAGGAGGTTGTTTCACTGTGGTGACTCCTGAAGGGAGCAGGAGAAAGAAAAAGAAGATCTGAGTATTTTTAATACAACATACGATGCAGTTTTTTTAAATTATGAAAATCTAATTAATTGTTTTTGCTACTTAAACCTGTATATGTCGTTTTGTAACCTCAACCTTTGGTTCTAATGAATTTGAGACATGTTTTTTCAGGCATATTTTCCACACTGTCAAAAATGACACCTTCTCATCAGTGTATAATAGCACCCCTGCAGCTACCTCATCATGGTGCCCATTTTAGTTATATTTTGATGATTGATGTACTTTTTTATTGATATTTAGCTAATTCGGGAAATAAGCAGAGAAGCAAAATAGTTAACCAAATAATTAATTGAAAATTAACTGTTTTCTAAACCAATAAATATTCCTAGACAATAAAAAGATGAAAAAGTGCTAAATAATATGATTTGCACCTTTAACAGTTATGGCTTGAATGGTGTATTTACAATTGACTGATATGTTGTTCAATGAATGAACTCATCCGAGAACCCCTAATCCAAATTCACTCCCACACCTTCCACTGTCTGTTCCAACTTTGGAGTAGTTGGTTTACAACAAAAAAGAGACACTGCATATACACATATGTATACCTGTTTTTATTTTTTTATTTTTCACATTGCCAAATGATCATCTTGGTAATATGTATTAACACTGATACATTAAGGATTATTTACAAATGAAAACTCATTGGTGGCAGTCGTCATCTGTGGTTTAAGCAGGTCCAACTTTGGAAACTTCAGTCACTGAACTTGTTGTTGATGATTCCTCGTCAGCTCCACCACCCATTCCCATCATATTCATCATGCATGAGCGGAACTGTGAGGGTAAAACAAACGGTTTAAATGCTGGGAATTCACATCATGTTCTGTAGCACAATACATCGTTCTGAATATCTGCAATGTCCAGCATCCATCTCCCTTGTATTCTGCAACAATTACTCTGAAATACCTTCACAAGAATGCATATACATCATCTGTGCTTGGACTATGATAGTCTGTAACACTGTCCAGGCGGGAAAAGTGAATAAACAGACCTGTTTGTTGAAGACAACATAGATGATTGGATTGTAGACGGCAGAGGCTTTGGAGAAACAGGAGGGAATAGTGGCCAACCTCAGGTCAAAGGGTTGCCCACGGTTATTAACAACCCAAAGAGCAAAAGAAGCATAGGGCATCCAGCAGACCAGGAAGCCTAAAACCATCAGCACCACCATCCTGGTCACCTCCCTTTCTGCTTTCTGGGTAGAGGCAGATTCTGCTTGTGCCTTTGCTGCCTGTTGAAGGAGAAGAGAAACACATATTTTGATCAGCAGGATTACGTATTATCACAAAATTAAAAACACTCCTCTTTGATATTCAGTGCTATTTCATTAAGTACAATTTGTGCCAATGTTCCAAAAGGTTACGAAGTAAAAAAAAAGGTCAATATAAATATCTTCAGGGCGGCATGGTGGTACAGCGGCTAGCTCTCTGGCCTTACAGCACGAAGGACCCTGGTTCGTTCCCGAAAAGGGAACCTTTCTGAGTGGAGTTTGTATGTTCTTCCCTTGTCTGCGTGGGTTTCCTCCTGTTTCCTCCCACAGTCCAAAAACACGCAGCAGGTTAATGGGGAAAATTGCCCCAAATGAATGAGTGAATGATTGTCTGTCTATATATGTGGCCCTGCAATCGACTGGCGACCAGTCCAGAGTGTACAGCTGGGATAGGCTCCAGCATCCCCCATGACCCTGTGTGCAGGATAAGCGGCAGACAATGGATGGATAAACATCTTCAGAAATTAAACATAATCCATGGACTGTATATCATTGTATTGACAGCTGTTAGTATTGATCGTTTGAATCAAAATGTTTATTTGAGTATGCTGCCAATATAACACATTGAGTTTGGGGATGTGACATTTACTCCTGAAAATGTAAATGTTCTAAATGGAATTCCATTCAGTCTCATTGTCCCAAAGAAAAAGAATTAAAAAAATAGGTGTCTATGGCTTCTACCTCCGATCATCACGCTGAGATGAATCATGCAACTATATGTGCACAGATTAGAGCAAAAAAAGCATCTTTACTTTGAAGAAATGCGTCCCTTTTTCTAAACATGAAATTTCCAATGACACCTTGCAAAGTTTTCCAATGATATTGTCAAGAATGGTGAGGATATGAAGTTAGTTGGTGTGAGAGAGGAGCACGCAGAGAATAGGATTAGAGGGTGGAGGTTGATATTGCTGTGTCTGAAGGGAGCAGAAGGAAAAGACTGTCAGGATTGTGGGTTTTATATCTGCTTTATATATGCTTGCCTTGGTCAGCACTATATTAACTAGTACAAAACCACATTACATAAGAAATATAATTTTGCAAGGGCACAGCTGGGGCACAGATCCTGCAATGAGAGAATTATGGAAGATGCATCACTGCACATCTGAGAGGCCTCTTCATTTCTAGCAGGGAGTTTCTGGTATATAACTTCAAGCTAATAAATTTGACCCCTGGGATGGGGAGTTTCGTGGTGAGCCTTACCATTTTCAGTGTAATAAGCAGCTGGCCATAACAGAAGATAATGGTGGCAAAGGGAACAGCAAAGCAGAAGCAGAAGAGAAAGATCACATAGGATTCATTGTTGTATTTGTTATTGGTAGTGTACCAGTCTGGACCACAGGAGCACTGCAGGCCCTCTGGTATGTACCTGCAGAGACACGCACATTCAAATGAACCAATTAGTCCCTCTGAATAATACTGTTAGTGTTAACATGTGGGATTTATACACTGACTGGCAAAAACTACACAACAGCAGCGTTGCGGTTACAAACACATCAAATTAAGAATCCTTTTGACTTGCAAAATCCAAAATTTTTCATAAGTGTGTGTCATGTGCTGCCCACAAATTACAGGGGCTTTTTCATTTTGGTTCAGTTGCAAATTAATTGTTTATTATTTACCATCATTAAATCACATTTTTGTGTGTTTTAGGAGCTTGTACTACAATACTTTTTGGTTGATACTGACCTGCTCCATCCTACTAGTGGAGGGACCGAAGCAATCAGTGCAAACACCCAAGTGAACATACAGCAAGCTAACGCATGGTCAGGCTTGAATGCAAAGTTTCCCAGTGGTTTGCAGATGACCAGCCATCTTTCAAATGCAATCACAGCCAGAGACCAAAGGCTGACCATGCCTGCAATAACAAAAAACCTTTGAAACTTGGACTTGAAGTCATGGAATATTCCAATTCACGAAAGGTGATTCTGATCAACAGATAACATCTTACCACCCAGCGTGGCCATGAAGCCTTCAATCTTGCAGGCGAGTGGCCCAAAGATAAAATATCTTGATGCAAAGGAGCAGCAAGCAGTGAAGGAGCCAATGCAGGACACAATGAGGTTTGATATAGCCAAGTTGACCAGGATGTAGTTCAGGTGGGACCTGAGTTTCTTATATTGGATAGTGCAGGCAATAGTGAGGGCGTTGATGCTGGTGCCAATCACAAAGACGAAGAACATGAATCCCGCCATCCCATAGAAGGTGGCCATGTTCCCCAAGTGATCCTGAGGGACCAGGAAGGGACTTAGCGTTGTGATGTTGTTGGTGTCCAGGGGAATAGGTATCCAGAAATCCTCTGGCAGCTCCACTCCTCGACTTGTCCTCATTTTGCTGTTAATATTGCTAATCAAAACTTGTATGTATCACTTTCCGTAGCCCTCTTTCAAACCTCACACAACAAAAATATATACAGCGTGTTCTGAGAGCCAGACAAGAATGCTGGGACGTCAATGCTCCTACTGTCTTCCTCTGTGAACTGTTTATATCGAGTGTCTCTTATCCCCTTAATAGATTAAATAATTGCATAATTAATTGGTGTAATTGTTTTAGTCATTTCCTCGTCAGCCAGCGTTGCCAAGTAGATTTCCAAGGTCCAAGGTCAGTACAATATATGTGACAGCTGATTACCAGTCAAGTCTAGACACATTTTGTTGCTGTATTCATAATTTGGGCTGTAATTGGCATTATAAAAAAGACCCATGGTGTTACTGCCATGTTTAGATTCAGATGCAAACTTAAAATTGCTATTTGTTCATAGCCACCATGTTGAGAAACAGGGTTACGGTTTCATATTCATATTCATAACTTACATTAACAGTACATGAATATGCAATTATTACTGCTTTTGTTATGGCCTCTTGTGTATTTTGTTTGCCTTCAATGTTTGTGGTTTCTATTGATTTTGCACACTTGAATTTAAGTCAAGGAACATACTATAGCCATCGCAAGCATATTTCAAGGGCATAACGCACATGACATGCACTTGTGTTTTCATGTAAAGACATTGGCTCACTACCTCAACACATGTCTTCACAGGTTAATCCTACCTACTTAGGGAAGAGCACAGTAGGACTTTGGCTGCTAATCTGGTTTCCAATAACATTAAATCGGATAATGCCATTTGCTCCATCCCTTTATAATCCACTCTCCTGGTTTAACTCAAGCTTTGTGTTACTTTTTTGGCATTTTGCCTCCCTCAATGACCCTAAGTATAGCATAAGATACTGGTAACCCCATGTAACTTTGGCCATTTGCCTCCTTCAAAGGCCTCTAAGGAATGCAAACACCTTGTAATTGTAAATGCATCCTTTTGTATGAGGCAGATCAGGCTAAAGATTGAATTTTAATCCAATATGGTGAAACACATTATCGTTCAACGTGTAGGTGTATCTAGTGCAACACAGTCCTGTAAAAAAATAACATTCAAGAGACACTGAGGCACATTTTGAGCTGGACATTTTTATTTTGGGTTTTTTTATTTGCTGTGCAAAAAAATAGTCAACCCTTCCCTAGCGAAATAATATGCAATTTCTAAGCAATTAGATACAACAAACGCCACTCGTGTACATATTTACAATACACAAATTATCAGTGTCCTGAGCAGCAGTACTTTGAACATGAAGATAAATCAGTGTAAATTTTCATTCTAAGCAGGCCCAACTTTGGAGACTTCAGTAACCGATGATGTCGTTGATGATTCTTCATCTTCACCCGAACCCATCCCAAGCATCTTCATCATGCATGAGCGGAACTGGAAGGGGAAAAATAACATAATTCCCCATTGCACTCTTTTTCACCTTCAATTTGAGTAAATGCAGATTTGTTTCATACTTATAAAATTTAAGGTTATGCTGTTTTGTTTTACTATTTTGCATTTGTTTTAGGATCTTGTCGCTTTTTCCCGTAAAAAAAGCATGCTGTTTCAGGAGTAATGTGCAATAAGGACTCCAAAAATATTTGGGTATCACAATATAAGGTTCAGAGATCAGCCAGGAGTAACCAGTTTATTAAAAAGCAGCTCAGAAAAAAACAATTTACTTTAGCCATATGTTTCCAATAAGAGACTTCATATCACACAATTGGCTTTTTTAAAATGAAAATGTCATCTTTATAAAAACATGTCAGACATCCCACTGACCTGTTTATTGAGCAGGATATAGATGACTGGGTTGTACACTGCAGATGACTTGGAAAAGATTGATGGAATGGAAGCGTATCTCAGGTCAAACGGTTGCCCACGGTTATTTACAACCCAAAGAGCAAAGGTGGTGTAGGGCATCCAGCATACAAGGAAGCCCAACACCATGACGACTACCATTCTTGTTACCTCCCGCTCTGCTTTTTGGGTAGAGGCAGACTCGGCTTGGGCCTTCGCTGCCTGTTGGAATAAAGGAAGATGAGTTTGGGTTGGCACGTGAGCGTCAGTTTTGAGGCAGAAAGAGCTGGGGGCTTAGACTACTTTCTCTCACCATTTTCAGTGTAATAAGCAGCTGGGCGTAGCAGAAGATGATCGTTGCAAAGGGAACAGCAAAGCAGAAGCAGAAGAGAAACATCACATAGGATTCATTGTTGTATTTGTTATTGGTGGTGTACCAATCTGGACCACAGGAGCACTGCAGGCCTTCTGGGATATACCTGTAGAGACACAAAAACCATCAAATAATCCCATATACTGTATCATTCTGAAATATTAGGTTACTATGCAGATTTAAAACTGACCTGCTCCATCCAAACAGTGGTGGGGCTGAAGCAATCAGTGCAAACACCCAGGTAAAAGCACAGCAAGCCAACGCGTGGTCGGGCTTGAACACAAAGTTTCCCAATGGTTTGCAAATGACCAGCCATCTTTCAAATGCGATCACAGCCAGAGACCAGAGGCTGACCATGCCTGCAACGGTGTCATCAAATATTAATATAATATCATTTTATATCTGTTTCGGCAACTGAAGGATAAGCAATTTGATCCAAACATGTCTACATCTTGTAATTTTACTTACCACCAAGTGTAGCCATGAAGCCTTCGATCTTGCAGGCAAGCGGCCCGAAGATGAAATATCTTGACGCGAATGAGCAGCAAGCAGTGAAGGAGCCAACACAGGACACGAGGAGGTTCGAGATAGCCAGGTTCACCAGGATGTAGTTGAGGTGGGATCGGAGCTTTTTGTACTGGACAGTGCATGCGATGGTGAGGGCGTTGATAGTTGTACCAACAGTAAATACAAAAAACATGAATATGGCCATGGCATAATAGGTCTCTGAACCTGCTAGATGGTCCTGAGGAACCAGGAAAGGACTGAGAGTAGTGATGTTGTTTGTATCCAAAGCAATTGGGATCCAGAAGTCCTCTGGGAGCTCAGTAACTCTGCCATGCTTCATTTTTCCTTGTATGTACATATAAAAAAAAAAGACAAATTAAAGTCTGTTTTTCACGTGATGGTCAGTTCAGCATGTCCAGTCTGCGTCTCTGTGCTTGTACTGGTCCTGTGATGGAGACTGAATATATAGGGATGACTGACTGATCAACTAACTAATTGAATGATATTATGATTAATTGGTTAATTTGCTCAACTGAGCAGGCTGCCAAATTGGTTAAATGGGATCAAATTACAAGAGGATGCAACATCAACCTTGATGTTTTATAGCATTGTTTTAGATATTGTGACATATTGGGGGGGGACTAGTGGGACAGTTTTTCTAGCTGCCTTGCGATAGCCGTTGTGTGTTTACCCTGTGCATTTATTAAACAGCATAATCCTTGAAGAAGGGATTTTTCTATTCATTTGCCTATGCTACCCTGGCTCGCCACAATATTGATGTGACAGTTATAGGTAATATCAATCCTATTATGATCCTAATCCTAAGAGAGTTGAAGACAGTGAAGTGAAACAAAAACAAAAGTACTGTAGGTGTAATGAAATGGATGAGTATGGAAAATGAAAAATATAATACTGATAAATTATGACTTTCATTTGGCTCTCCAAGGTGGCTGTGCTGAATCCCATGTGGAAGGAAGGATGTTGTTTTGGTATGGGTTAATCTGGTCTATAACACTATTATGGCTGCTAATCACATTCAGTCTGTTCCCAGGTAGCCTATTTTCTGTTAGCATTAGGATGGATGATCTCTACCTTTAATGAATCAGGATGAAGAAAGGATTATCCCATGCTGAGCGTAGATCTAAGCACAAAGCAGATGCATGATACATGCTTCCACATCCCACACATACAACGTACCAGGTATACCTATGTTGTCAGCTCTAACTTCCAAAATATTTTAACTTATACTCATGCAAAAAAGTCACTGTTTCCTGAGTGTGGAAGAAAAGCATATTAGTAATTATTCTCTTTCTTTCAATGTTAAAACAGATTCTGGCGATGCTTCTTCATTTTCTGAAATGATGCTGAATAATAATGAAGTTGTGACATGCAATTGTTTTATTGTGGCCTCGAACTAATGAGTTTTTCTTTTTGTCTGATTTTTTCTGCATGAATAGAATAATTTTTGTGTGTTTTAAACAAAATATTCACTTATTTCTTGTTGAAATAAGCCCTGAAATTATTTTGAAATACAATTTCATTTTAAAATTTCTGTTTTTCTAACTTGTTGGCATTTTTTACACCATTAAATTTCAATTGTAATTATTCTTATTTATTTTTACCATGATTATGGTAGTTTCTCAAATGACCTACTTCCACATTTGGACCCATCAAAATAAGATGGTATGAAGAAACTTGTGATGCATCATCACCAATAACTGGAATAGAATACAATGTGCCTTATATCGTCCCACAGTGGGGCAATTCCAAGAGACTATACAGTTCAGAAATTGCTAAAGAAAAAAACTGCATGACTGGTCAAGACTGTCATCTTCTTAAAACTTTTCTTGTAACATCATCTGGGCTTGGTGGATTCGAGGTACTATGACAAATAGAATAATCTGGTTTTAGAACAGGACACGAAGAGATAAGCATTAAGTTGGGAGTTTGATCTCTCGTCATTAAGAATATATCTTTAACTGTAACTGTAAACTATCCATTTATTTCTTTTCACCTCAAATGCTGCAAATGCAAATCACTTGATTTCCTCTGTGTGCTGTTCTTATATCCAAAATAATAATGAAATGTGTAGGACAAGATTCTCAACTTAAGGTTTACATTATGATGAATTATATTTTTAAATTACTAGAAATTATGCCATTATAAAATATCTTGATTAAGACCTTTGGCTGACTGTGGAGATTTCACATTTCACATTATTCTTGCTGCTTTGTTTATTTACTAATTTCCTTGAATGTTTTCAAAATCATAGCAAAAATGCCACTGCTTGGTGGGCAAGAAGACAGCCTACCAAAATCCAGAATTTCCTTAATGAGTTTTATGCCCGATCTTGTGGCAGGGCATAAAAAAGTGATCTACTTATTGATGCAACGAGATGAAGAGACATAAGGTCCACCTCCTCAAAACCCTCCCCCTCCTGATGTCATCATCCTTGCTGCAAGTCACTTGTTTGGCTTTGACATCATGATCTCTTTAGGCCTTCAATGTTGATTTCTCAATTGTTTCCTAATGCTCTTACTGCACATAAACCATTAAAGGCGGCTCAGAAAAGCATGTAAGGTCAAGATGTCTGAGCTCTACTAACCTGCTTTTACTGTCTTCAGCACTGCTGCTCACTCCTGAATTTCTTTCCAAAAAAATGTTGATCTTTCCAGAATTTATCATAACATTTTCTTCATTTGGGCGGCACAGTGGTGCAGTGGTTAGCACTTCAGCCTCACAGCACGAAGGACCCTGGTTCAATTCTGACAGAGGACCTTGCTGTGTGGAGTTTCCATGTTCTCCCCGTTTCCTCCGGTTTCCATTACCCCGAATGAGGGACTGAATGAATGTTGTTTATCCGTATTTGTGGCACTACGATTGACTGGCAACCAGTCCAGGGTATACCCCGCCTCTTGCCCAATGACAGCTGGGATAGGCTCCAGCATCCCCGGCAACCCTGAGTGCAGGATAAGCGGCAGATGATGGGTGGATTTTCTTAATTTCCTCAGCACTGATAGTTATTATCAATTATTTTACTCTCTGTCTTTAATTTCCTTTATTTTATTGCTTTCTTGGGGAGGGGGTAAAATGTATTGTTATTTTGGTTGATTCTCATGTTGTCTCTTCCCATTTTCAGTTGTTGATCTGATCTTCTGATCTTTGAATTTTTTGCAGTTTGTTTGTTTGTTTGTTTGTTTAGTTATTTGATCATTAATTTTTTTAAGCAGTTAACAGAGGGTTGCTGTGGTCAGCTTTTCCGCCTCATGGCAAAAAAAGGTCCCTGGTTGGATACCAACTGAGTCCTTCATGTATGGAGTTTGCATGTTTTCCCTGGGTCTGTGTAGGTTCCCTCCAGGTTCCCTCAACAGTCCAATGGGTTAATTAACAGGTATATATGGGCGAATCAGTTCATTCTTTACCTAACTGCTAAACCTGAACTCAGGGTCACAGGGGGCTTGAACCTATCCCCAGCTGTCATTGGGTGAGAGGTGGGGTTCAACCCTGGACCGGTTGTCAGTTGACCATAGGGCCACATAAAGACATACAACCATTCACTGTCTCATTCACACGCCATAAAGAGAGTACTCTTATTTACACCTCTGGGCAATTTAGGGTCTCTACTAAATGGAAACTAGAGGGAAATCAGACAGATGAACATGTAAGAGAATGCAAACTCCGTACAAAATACTCTATACGCCAGCCCTGTCACAATCAACCAGGGACCTTCTTGCTGTGAGGCCATTGCACTAACCACTGTGCCACCATGCCATCCCCTTGATGAGCAAATTAATGTCTTTATGTGTTGCCCTGTGATGGACAAGCGACCGGTTCAGATTTGCTTCTCACTCAAGGTCAGCTAGAATTGGCTCCACACCCACTATGACCCTCAGTGCAGCATAAGCGAGAAAAATAATGAATCGATAATTTTATATGATTAAATTTCATTTGCTCTTGTCTCAGTCAAGACTCTGTGGAAAAAGCGATCCTGACTCTCAATATTTACTTTCGATTTATATCAAAAAAGTTATTATTTTTAGATGCCTATGTAGGATATGATCTGGTTGATGGTAGATGGAGAAACATGGGTGGAAATGGGAAGTAAATCATATCATATATTGTATTTTCTGACTAAATCATACATTTTCATTATTGGTTATTCTACCCCTTTGCTTTTCAGAATTGGAATCAGTTTTTTGGGCCAAGTGTGTTTACACACACGAAGAATTTGGCTCTGGGTGACAGTTAGGTCTCATACTGGCATGGAGGTAAACAAAGACTAAGCAAGAACTTTTAAGACAATACAAAGTGCAGAGTGCAAGTCTGCTCAAGTAAACAAGGTCCACATGAGTAATGTGGATGGTGAGGTTGTGCAAAGATGAGTTCATTGATGATGAATACAGGGGTGAGCAGGTACAGATGTTAGCTTTAGTGCATGACAAGGAACGTCAAGTGCTGTGGGGATTTATGCATTTAGCAAAATGATAGCTTGTTGGAAAAAGCTGTTCCTGTGTCTGGTATTGCTGGTATGCGAAAAAAGGTTGTGATCTGGGTGTGACAGGTCTGCTGTCATGTTCATTGCCCAGTTCCCGACTCTGGAAGCGTGTAGGACCTGAATAGAAGGCAGTTCGGAAACTATGATTCTCTCTGCAGTCCTCATTGTCCATTCCAGTCAGTTCCTCTCCCGTTCGGTGGCTGAACCAAACCAGACAATCACAGAGAACAGACTGGATGACTGTGGTGTAGAACTGAATCAGCAGCTCCTTGAACTTGCTTAGCTGGTGTAGAAAGTACAACCTCTTTTTGGCTTCTATGTTGGGTGACCACTTGAGGTCCTGGAAGATGAGGGTTCCAGGAAACCTGCGTGTTTCTATGGTAGCCACAGTGCTATCAAGTATGGAGATGGTGGGCTGGGAAGGGGGTCTCCTCCTTCAGAGGTGAATCATGGTTTATTTTTGTTGTATTTCCAGTGCAGTGCAGTCAAAGCAGGCCTCTGTGATCCATCTCCTCACAGTCGTCACCATAGGGATATATTATTTAAAAATTCTGAACTAAGTTTCTGCATTTGTTTTCACGTTGAGGCTCGGATCAATAGATATCATGATCGTAACATTATATGTATGAAATGCAGATGATCAACCAAAGGGATAAAAAAAGGATTGGCTTTCATATAGGGAGTATTTCAAGAGGAATCTAATTTCTTAAGATCAAATAAACCATTAATCGAAGGACTTTTTATTGCTGGCTCCAGTAAAGATAGTGCGGCAAAGACCGTTTTAATGCTTTGCATATTTAAGCTGATGAAGGGTAAGCCCTGCTGGTCTCTTTAATCATTCAGTCATCATTAACTGCAAATTATGAGTTGGACAATGGTGTGCACACAACATATTTAAATCATTAAAAAAAAGTTAAGTGATTAAACAAACTCACCTGAAGGATTTGGCAACTCGGACACTGTGGAAAACATAAACAGATAAAGTCTGACATCTAAAGGATTGCAGGTGTACTGCATAAAGAATCATAACTAAATGATCATGACTGACTAGATTTTTGAAATAGAGTAAGACCAACAGTGGCATTAAAAAATCAAATTTAAATGTCTGCTCTAATGATAAACAATGATTTATGAAGACCTTCATCCTCTAGACTTCTAAGTTAAGGTTCAGGTTCACTGTCTGCAGTGCAGCACTGAACATTTAGTGTCAGCTTGTCCTTTATTATTATAAGTGTTTGGGGTTCAACAAGGCCACAAGATCGATAAAGTAACCAATAAAAGACTCTTGTTGAGCTCTTCTAGCACCCAGAAACCAGCATTCCTGTAAGTGGTCAAGGCTAAGGGCTGTTTGTTGTCTATGGTACTAATTATCCTGATCAAAACTAGAATACAGATGATTTTACCTGGCAACATATGCCAGAGCAAAGAGATTGATATTTCAGCTGTATTTAACATGAGGTTCTTTTGAAACATTTCTGGGATTTTGAACAACGAGAAAGGGTCCTGACGAAGCTGAACAACACCAAGCCTCCTGTCAGCAGGTTGAAAGGTCCAACGAGTAAGTGTTTTTTACTGCAGCGTGTCACCCTGTATCAACATAACATGGACATCAAGACACCCAAAGCATGATTGGTTGGGGCCACTGTGCATCTGGAGGCTGTAGGTCATCAGCAGAGGAGCCACTATTATCAGCTTGTAGAAGACTTTAAGAAATCAGATTCATGGTAATCACAACCAGCCCACTGAAAATGGGGATCAGTGTATAGAATTGCCATGTCATTGAGGTTCTTGAGGTTATACATTTCCATGATTCATTATCTAAATTGGCTAATATGATTAATTGCTCTTTGATTAAACCACTCAAGAAATGAAGGAGCCTTCAGTGGATAATGCTTGTACTCCTGGTCCATGGTCCATGGACAAAGACGCATGCTTCCTTTTCATAAAATAACCCACTGGGGCCGGAGTCACATGCTGAAACCCAGTACTAGGTAATTAAGTGACCCAATACAGCTGACATTTCAACAGGCAAGCCTTCTCTGAGAAGGACTACCTTCTTCATGCAAGCACACCAACCTCCTTAGCAGCGAGGCAGCAGAGAGTAGAACACACTAGATCCAAACTCTCAAGCACCTGATCTTATTGTTTCAGCTGTTTCAGGCCCCGACAGTAAATTCAAATCTAGTTGGGTTTATGACTTTGAAACTGAGGGTGGGTTGTGATTAATAGTGTGCACAGGTATTATGTGCTGTACTAGGGATAAAGCCTGACTCCTCCCTGACTGATTCGCTTAGTAAATGTTCACTGGTGAGATTTCCTGAAAAATGGAACAAAACATCCAAGGACAAGACTGAGTGCATGTTTGATATTTTTTAATGACAGTTAACACACCATGACCTACAGGCTGATTCTCATTTCATCTGATCTGTGAAGACAGGAGAGGCAGTGGAAAACAACAGTTAAAGAGAAAAAAAAAAATTGATAGCCACCCATTTCAAATTTCTGGCAAACAGTCTTACCTCAGAGAAGCACTTTATTTATAAGCAAGCAAGGCTTGTCTTCCAGAAAACTGCCCAGATTCTGCCATATGAACTACTTCATTCCAAAAAATCTCTTTTTAGCTTTCATGCTACTTGCCCCTTGAAACACTGTTTTCACCGAGATTCAAAATCTTTTAATGAATGAGGCAGAAGACAAAACAATCACCGTGAAGAGAATAGTGTTCTGCTCCTTCAACACATAATTGCAAACGACACAAAATATTGAGTTTACAAACACAAAGAAGCACAAGTGGACTTTCATACATTTTGATAAATTAGACTACAAATTGACACATTCTGGTTGTAGTACATAATATCAATCAATCGTCTTTTCTGAAAATTTCAAACACAGAGGAAAAATAATGTTTTGTGTGTCCGCCCTGTGGAAAAGATCTGCTTTAAAATGCATGGCTGATTCCTTGGGTTTTTCTTCAGGCCTCCACCGAAATGAATGAAAAGAAAACAAGATTTGTGTAATCCCACTACAAAGCATACAGACTGACAAGCACAGTCTTTGAGTAATCGAGTTTGTGGTCAGGTTTACGGAACATCTCACTGATTTCACACGCATTACACAAGACATTGGGTCATTCGTCACTGAGCTCCTTTCAGTTTTTTCAATGCTAACATTGCAGGCATATCTGAATGTTGCAAAGAAAATATTCATGTGAACCAGCCTTTTTGAGATTCTTAAAGATTTCATTAAGGTCACATTGATAATAAAAATTTGGATGTTTCCCCTCTCACTTATTAAGTGAGTTAGGAGACATTGCAAAAGAAAACCTAACATTATTACAACATGGGTCATGATTTTTTTTTCCAGATAATGTAAAATCTAGGAGGCACAGTGGTTACTACTTCCGCCTCACAGCATGTTCTCCCCGTGTCTGTGTGGGTTTACGCACACAATCCAAATACATGCAGAAGGTTAATTGCACACCCTAAATTACCCAGAAGTGTGGTTGTTTGCCTCTATTTATGGACCTGCGATCGGATGGCAACCGGTTCAAGGTGAACCCTGCCTCAGGCTTGTTGGAATACGCTCTAGCATCTGCGTGGCCCCTTAGTCCAGAATATGTTTCAGATAATGAATAAATGCTGTAAAATCAGGTTCTATTTATTTCAGCATTCTCCCCACAAAAAGTTTTCGTACCTTGTTTACAATACACCAAGGATATTTTTAAGTGAAGAGACAAGGAAGGAGACCTCACCGCTCTCCATACTGAAAAAGCAGCGAGTTGAAAGTGGTAAGAGGGTTTTTTTTAAGTCCTTTTTGAAGCAAGCTTGCATTAGAAGGGATGTTAAAAGAGTCTTGAGCTCCATTTTTCATACAATAATAATAGGCCATAAAACTTGCAAATATGGTGAGAATGAAGACCATCGACCCATAAAACAGAATTATGGCAAAAACTGTACATAAAGCTAATAAACATGCCAATATCTCTACTTTAAGATAATGAACAAATCTGACAAAAATCCAAAAGCCAACAAAAGAATTAGTGGTTGTTGTCGTCTTGTAGCTTTGGAAGTGCTGAGTCCAGATGACTCAAAGTGTCCAGAAGAGCCAAATGAAGTGTCAAGTGGTGATGAGTCCTTTTTTAATTCAAAAGTGATTGAGACAGATTTCATCACACTGGTATTTTTAGTGCTTTTTTAGTTGCTTTTTAAGCAATTTTAGTGTTTTTTTCTTCAACTGAGTTACCACATAAAATAAAAAAAAATTATTATATTTTACGGATAAAAAAAGTATTATTATCTATACTCAATACATTTACATTCAAATTGGATTGAACAATTACAGCGTTTCAGTGCTCAATCAGAATATTTATTCCAAATTCAGTTCATATAAATTTAAAGTACATATAGCAAAGAAAAAAAGAATCTAAAATGATTTGCAGTGAAAAACATCTAAGAGAATTGAATGTTGTTGAGAAAACAAATAAATGATACACAGGGATGTCCTCAGGATTCAGATAGAGATAAGATAAGTAAAATGGCTTGGGTCAGAATGTTGATATGTATGTGATCTCATTCTTGTTTTTTTTTTGTTTCCTTTGTTGGCCACTCTGACATTTGAGTTCACCATGGTTTTATATTTTGTATCAAGGTCTTGATGAAGCATATTTTCCTGCCCTTCTTTTTATTTATCTTTTATTGTTGTTTTTATTGTTTTTATTTATCTTTTTATTTTTATTTATTTTAATGTCCTATTCTGCTTTCCAAGCAGTTCCAATCCTGGCTTACTTGATGATATAGGATTATTGCGGGAAAGCAGCATTTTCATTTGTTTTCTTGTAGCCAAACCCGATTGTATTGAAAGCAGACGGACATGAAAAGTATGTGAAAACTATATAATATTGTAAGTATGTTTGCTAAAAACTCACAACTATTAAGAGAAGAAAAATCAATACACAATCTGCGTGGTTTTTGCAGTTTATTTATTTGATTCCCGGGGGAAAACATGGCAGCACAGTAGGCTTCTGTTTTGTTTTGAATGGCGGAATGATACTTAAGCGGAGTTCGCGGCTGCAGTACTTTGGTCATTGGAGGGCGCACTAAATGGTAATAGTGGGCGTGGCAAGAATAATATGTGAGAGCGCTAAATCAGCAACGGAGTGTCATAACATGATTAATGTGAGACTTTTTTTTAATGTATATAATTTAATAGTGGAATAAAATCTCGAACCCACTCAAGCACAAGAAATTAAAAAGGGTTACCAACATGGTTGTCGCCATCTTTAGTAAGGGACAATAAACCTAGTGCTGTAACATAACTTGATATAATTTGACGAAAGTCATCATACGTTTACTTTAGGAGGGTGTCAAATGGTCATTAAGTCACTTCAGTTTATACAGTGTCACCTGCCGCTTCCAAATGGCATCATTTAAAAAACATGTATGTATGTTTCTGACTAAAATTGTCGGCGAGTCGGTCTCGGTCGCCATGTTTGCTTTGGGTGACGCCAACTCTCTTCCATTTTCCTCCGCCTCTGGTTGTCAAGAAGATGGCAGCTTCCAGGCAGGCATGAGAGGAAATACTTCTTCACAAATCGAATGAATTTGGATTACTGCCACAAGATTAGACCAACCACACTCACGTCTGCAATTACTGCATCGAAATAATTAAGTAAGTGTTTTTCAGATCGGTGCGCTGTGGAGTTTGTAATGTTTTGTTGTGGCAAACCGCCCGGCCATTTTTCTTGTGGGAGCTGTAAAAGTAGGCCGATTGTCGAAAGATGGCTGCTTCCACAAACGGCGTGAAACATAATAACACTGTGTTTATGCAGTTTAACTCCGTTTAGCTGCATTTTAAGAGTTTTGTTGCAGCTCCGTTTATATCAGGTGAATTGTGCATGTCCGAGTACCCCTAAACCAATATGCATTTAATTGTAAAATTTGGTGACGCTTTGACAGATCTCAGCCGGACAGCTAACGCTGTTAGCTCGTGTAAATTAGGTTGTGCACGTAGCCGCCATGCTAACGGAGGAACACAGCTAACGATAAAAGCCTCTCTATTAGCGGTTGTACTCTATAAGAAATTATATCCCAGATAGCTATTTGTTTCTTAAGATGGCTGGATTTAACAGTACCAGTAACTGCGAGTCTTAAATGTATAACGTTGTTCCGGTGTTGATAAATGCGTTGAAAAGGCTCAGGAGAATGCTATGCTTGCTAGCTACAAGATGGCGACTCCCAGAGAAGCATGAAAATAGCCGACTCTCGCTAATAGTTTTAGTTGTGTATCTACTCTGTGTTTAACATATATGCCGTCCTCCTTCTTTGAACAGCTTTCTAGTGATTAAATGGTATCTTTTTTTATTGAATATTTGTCCCCGTTTCGTCTGATTGCTATCTTGTATTAGTCTTTTTCACCCGCTTCCGCCATTTTTCAGACTGTATAGCGTTAGCGGGGGTTTGTTTAGTTGCAAGATGGCTGCTTCCATGGATTGAATTCAATGGTTATAGACAACTAAGACAAAACTTGATAAAATGGAAAATGCAATCAGAACGTGCATTTCAGTTACAAATGTAGGCACATGCGCTAGCAGCTGAACAAATAGTGTTATCTCGATAGTTTGGGGGGGGGGATTATCAACTGATGAAGTGTGGCTGTTAGTAAAAGCTAGCTTTACTGTTATTTTCAAACTGACCGATAAGTTAGTCAACGCATTAATGTCGATGCTTATAGCATTTTGAAAGTCGATAATGGAATTGTGAATACTCCAGTAAACGTATGTTCCTCATTACTGCTCCTGACAGGAGTCATGTCTGCCCCTGGTTCCGCGGTGTCTGGGACCACGGCGTCGGTTCTGCAGCCGCGGTGGAAACGTGTCCTCGGATGGTCCGGTCCCGTTCCCAGGCCGAGACACGGCCACAGAGCTGTGGCCATCAAGGAGCTTATGGTTGTCTTTGGCGGTGGGAACGAAGGGATAGTGGATGAATTGCATGTATACAATACCGGTAAGATTAACTTTGCATGTAAAACTTGTTTTAGTGTAACTTTGCCCGTGATTTTAATATAAATTCGTAAGTTGTGAATTAAGCGTAAAACCTGCCTGCACCGATTGTTGTATCCATGTAACGTAAAAACTTCTTGTATTCAAAGATTTTGATGGTTAGTATCAGGTACTGTACAGGCCCCAGGCCAAGCTTTATGAGTGAGTTTAGCCCCCTCTGCTGGACAATGACCCTCAAAGCGCATTAAAAAAGGCGGGCTAAAATAAAATGGATGATGCTGGTTGGTTTACAAATTTTTCCTTGGCTCTGTTCCCTTCACAATAAACGGGAAAACATTATGTAAAACTTGTGCATTTGCTGTAATTACAGAATTAAACTCTGCCTCATTTTAGAATATGATCAAATAGATACATGTAACATAACATAGTGTAGAGGCTAAATTAAGCACCTGCTGACATTGAAATGACAATTGATACTTGCACCACACTAATATTGTTTTCTAATTTCTAGCAACAAACCAGTGGTTTATCCCAGCTGTACGAGGTGACATTCCCCCTGGTTGTGCAGCCTATGGCTTTGTCTGTGATGGCACGAGATTGCTGGTTTTTGGTGGTATGGTGGAATATGGAAAGTACAGCAACGACCTTTATGAACTACAGGTATTTTTCTTCTTCTTCTTCTTCTTTTTTTTTTTTTTTTACAGAAACCTTATCAAAATGAACATTTAAAGATGTGCAAAATGTTTATCACGTTTGCCTACTTTGAAATGTACTTTTTGGTTTCATTCATGAATTGATTTCATGTATCTTAGCTGTATTTGAAGTGAAAGTTATTTTAGGTCATTTTTTCATTAAATAAAGCACTTTCATTAAACATGGGCTGTAGTTATTCTGTAAGATGCTTTCAATGTACATTGCAATGTAATTTCAGCATGTCTGTCGTTGGTAAGCTTTATTGAGATTGTTTTGTGCAGAACATAGGTTTAATTAATATGTAATGTTGTGGCAGTTTATTTACTCAGGGAAGGAACCACCTTCATAAGAATTGAAAAGTCAAGTTTCACTTCATGTGAATATTAGTGATCAGTTGAGACAAAGAAAGTAATTACAATGTCAGTGAATGCAAATTTGAAAGTTTGTGCCCCCAGCAAATACATTGCAAATGCACCCACTAAGCAGGACACACGGAGGCCATTACAAGTTGAGCAACGTGATGTGTTCTTTTTTCTTGAGAACAGGGATCCATTATTTTTACGAATCGATTGATAATGTTACTTTTATCATTTGTATCTCTCAGGCCAGCAGATGGGAATGGAAGAAGTTAAAAGCAAAAAATCCGAAGAACGGGCCTCCCCCCTGTCCTCGTCTCGGACATAGTTTTTCCCTGGTGGGAAACAAATGCTACTTGTTTGGTGGACTTGCCAATGACAGTGAGGACCCTAAAAATAACATTCCCAGGTATTGCAGATGTATTTCTAACAAGCACCGATCAGACTTTCTGATGCACGACTACTTCAAATGCTTGCGAAATGAGTTTGACTAAAGTTGGATTTTCATTCTCAGATACCTGAATGATCTCTACACACTCGAGCTTCGTGCCGGTTCCAGTGTGGTGGGATGGGACATTCCTATCACCTATGGAGTCCTGCCTCCTCCACGTGAGAGCCATACTGCTGTGGTGTACACTGAAAAGACTAGCAGGAAATCTCGCCTGATTATCTATGGAGGGATGAGTGGTTGTCGTCTTGGAGATCTGTGGACACTCGATATTGGTATGTTTGAAATGCTTAAAAGAAAAGTATCGGCACTGAAATAATCAGGGACTTGATTCTAGATCTTACAGGTAGTATAGGTATTTTCACAAAAATAATAAAAAAATCATTCAAGGATTAAGAAGCCAGTGTTTAAAAACACCAGGACATGGAACAACATTTGTCCTATGTCCTTCAGTTTACTTAGTGGGATTGAATCTTTGCCCCCCCCCCCAATAATTTTTGGTTTTGCCATTGACTCCAGATACCCTGACGTGGAACAAACCATCAGTAAGTGGCACAGCACCGCTTCCCAGAAGTCTTCATTCAGCCACTACCATCACAAACAAGTAAGACTACTGTTTCAATTTCATTTGAATGTTTCTTAAATCAGTGTTATTGTTCCCAAAATAAGAGTCTGTATTCACAGGGCTACAAATCACTGATTGCTCTGTTGACTTCACAGAATGTATGTTTTTGGAGGATGGGTTCCTTTGGTAATGGATGATGTCAAAGTGGCCACACATGAAAAAGAGTGGAAGTGCACAAACACTCTTGCCTGCCTAAATCTAGGTTTGTCTGACTATTTATACAAATTTTTACATACCAAATATTTACACTATGGTTTCAGGAGTGTTCATTTTTATGGTATATATTTGTCTGCAGATTCCATGTGTTGGGAGACAGTGTTGATGGATACTCTTGAAGACAACATCCCCAGGGCCCGTGCTGGCCATTGTGCTGTAGCCATTAATTCCAGACTGTATGTTTGGAGCGGCCGTGATGGCTATCGTAAAGCATGGAATAACCAAGTTTGCTGTAAAGACTTGTGGTACCTGGAAACTGGTATGTTTGTAACATTTTGCCAAACGTATTTGTCAGACTGTCGGATAATATTGACGACGACTTGATCTCACCCCACCCCCCATTTCAGAGCGGCCACATGCTCCTGCCAGGGTACAGCTAGTCCGTGCCAACACAAACTCTCTCGAAGTAAGTTGGGGTGCTGTTTCCACTGCCGATACTTACCTGCTACAGCTGCAGAAATATGACATCCCTGCAACCCCAGCCGCCGCCTCACCAGCCATGAGTGCAACCCCCTCACAGCCTGTGAACTCTCCTAAGAGCCCTGCACCAGCTGCTGCAGCACCCTCTGCTCAGAGCCTCCCACAAACCGGTATCCCTATTGTAACATTTTATCACAACAGCCAAAAGCTCAACAACTGTGAAACTGTTGAGCATGTGTCTCACCACTTGTTTCCTTTCTGTTCCAGCTGTGTTAAAGGTTGCAGCTCAGCAATCGGCCACAGGCACATCTGTGGTCACAGTTCGCCCTAGCCAGCCTGGAAAATCCCCAGTCACTGTGACATCTCTCCCACCAGGGGTACGAATGGTCGTGCCTGCCCAGACAACACAGGGATCGGTATGAGCAGATCAGCAGATGAGATTTTAGGTTTATTATTTGGTATTATAACTTAATGACAAAATTCAACATCTGCTTCTTTTTGCAGCCAATTGGAAGTAGTCCTCAGATGAGTGGCATGGCAGCTTTAGCTGCTGCTGCTGCAGCAACACAGAAGATCCCCCCATCCTCTGCAGGCACGGTCCTAAATGTTCCTGCAGGTGCCACCATTCTTAAAACAGTAGCTGTTTCTCCTGGCACAACCACAGTAAAGGTTGCTTCTCCAGTCATGGTACATGTCCTAAAATTCTCCTCTTTTTAGCATGTTTTGTGTTTTGCTGTCACATGTCAGTTGTTCACATGATCTTGTGCTTGTAGGTTAGCAATCCAGCCACCCGGATGTTAAAGACTGCTGCAGCCCAGGTTGGTACAGCAGCTGCATCATCCCCCACCACAACCACCAGACCTATAATCACTGTGCACAAGTCAGGTGCTGTCACAGTGGCCCAGCAAGCTCAGGTGGTAACCACTGTGGTGGGAGGAGTCACCAAAACCATCACCCTGGTCAAGAGTCCCCTAACAATGGGGGGCAGTGGAACTCTGGTAAGGAAGCAGGTCTCTGTGGAAATGTATTTGGACAAGGTGACGCATGACATTTAGTGATCTGCATGACTATCAGTTAGTAGAGGTGGAATGATACATTTAGCCACTTTTCTAACGGTATAGCTTCCCACTCAACTCCTTGTACAATCAGATGTTTCTGGTGACTCATGAACTTGATTCTCTGTACTATGTTGGCAGATCTCCAACCTTGGCAAGATGATGTCTGTGGTACAAACCAAGCCAGTGCAGACATCAGCTGTCACAGGCCAGGCTTCCACTAATCCTCTCACACAGATCATACAGGTCAGCTATCTGCATGAGTGCAGGAAAAAAAAACAGGAGGCCACTGAAAACTCCTGAGACACTCCTCAGATAGATGGTTTGAATCATGTGGGTGTCTGTCTCTCCAGACAAAGGGTCCGCTTCCAGCCGGCACAATCCTGAAGTTGGTGACCTCTGCAGATGGAAAGCCCACAACCATTATTACAACATCCCAAGCAGGAGGAACAGGAAACAAGCCCACTATCCTTAACATCAGCGGCGTCTCTCCTACCACTACTAAGCAGGGCACCACAATCATTAAGACCATCCCCATGTCAGCCATCATGACCCAGCCTGGAGCAACAGGTCTAAACTCACTGATGTTTACTTTGTTGCAATCAAATACGCCCATGTCTTCTGCATTTAGAGCATTTCTGCACTTGTTTTTTTTTTTTTGTTTGTTTGTTTGAACCACATCAGAGTCTGAACTTTATTGTTGATTGTTGACATTCGTTGAATGTCCTTGATTAGTGGTAATTGTCTCAAGTGCAAGCCTGATAATGCATTGATATGGATTTTTTTCCCTTTTTTTTTTTTTACATAGACGTAAACATTGTATATTAAGTGTGGTCAAAGCATTTAGCCTAGAACTTTGTAAATTAAGAGCGCACTTAACCCAAAGCAAGCCATTATTTGATCAAGTAAATGTCCCTGCACATGTGGCTTTTCTAATTTTTAGAAGGATCCAGACAAGATATGAGTTAAATTGAAATTTGTGTGTTTTTTTCATGCAGGTGTTACCAGCAGTGCAGGCATGAAAACACCCATCACAATCCTTACAACAAAGGTGATGACCACTGGAACGCCTGGAAAAATCATAACTGCTGTACCCAAACTAGCTACTGCAGCTGGCCAGCAGGGGCTAACACAGGTATACTCCTCAAGTCGTTGCTTTAACACTCATGAAAATAGTGTCTCATACACAATGTGCTGGATTTTAATGAGATGCCTAATCATCAATTGTGGATTTCTAGGTTGTTTTGAAGGGTGCTCCTGGGCAGCCAGGGACTATTTTGCGCACTGTGCCAATGAGCACAGTAAGTGGTGTTCGACTTGTTACACCAGTTACTGTGTCTGCAGTGAAGCCCACTGTCACCACCCTTGTTGTCAAGGGAACGACTGGTATGGCTGACTTTCTCGTAATTCATCTTAATCGCATTTCCTTGTCATTCTTTTTAATCATCAGAAATGATAGTTCCTGTTTTTGTTATTCATTGCCAATTCTTAATTTCTTTCATGCAGGTGTCACCACTCTTGGAACAGTCACTGGCACTGTCTCCACTAGCCTGGCAGGTGGCACTGTGGATAGTTCCAATGCATCTCTGGTTACTCCTATTACCACACTGGGAACCATTGCCACCCTATCCAGCCAGGTCATTAGTCCATCTGCAATAACTGTGTCTGCTGCCCAGACAAGCCTGACCTCTGCCTCCACGCTGACCTCCTCCACCATTACAGTGCAGGTCAGACTCAGCAAGTTATCAGTTTGTGTTGCTTTTTAGTCTGTCTTAAAGTACTGAAGAGTGTGAATCAAGATTTATGTATCTTAAATGTGGAAAAAAACCCCGAGAACCTTAAACCACAGTATAGCTGTAAAAGGATTTGTTCTTTCAGTATTAAGAATGACTCAGCTTTGTGTCTCCTACCACAGAACCAGCCTACCCAGGTGACACTTATTACAACTCCCAGCGGTGTAGAAGCCCAGCCTGTGCAGGATCTACCAGTGTCCATTTTGGCGTCCCCAACCTCTGAGCAGCCCAGCTCTTCTGAGGCTGCAGCTTCTGGCGAGGGTTCTGGGACTGTCACCTTAGTCTGCTCTAACCCACCCTGTGAGACTCATGACACAGGAACTACTAACACAGCTACAACATCTTCTGCTGCCATTGGAGCAGGGCAGGTGTGTTCTAATCCACCATGTGAAACGCATGACACAGGAACTACCAACACAGCTACAACCTCGTCGGCCACTATTGGAGCTGCACAGGTGTGCTCTAACCCGCCATGTGAGACCCATGAAACAGGAACCACCAACACAGCCACAACAGCTTCATCAAACATGTCTGCACTGCGTGTTTGCTCTAATCCACCTTGTGAGACACATGAAACTGGAACAACTAACACAGCTACCACAGCATCTGCTAACATTGGAGGAGCCCAGCAGGTTTGCTCCAATCCACCGTGTGAGACCCACGTGACAGGCACAACTAATACGGCCACCCAGGCAGCCTCTAACATGGGCTCAGACCAGACTGGTACTGTGCAGAGGGTGTGCTCCAACCCACCATGTGAAACCCATGAGACCGGGACAACCAACACCCCATCCACAGCTACCTCCAGTATGGGAGGAGAACAGACCAGCACAGCAAGCGGTGTCGTTCAAAGAGTTTGCTCCAACCCACCTTGTGAAACACATGAGACTGGGACCACCAACACAGCTACTACAGCCACCTGCAGCATGGAGACAGGCGAAGGCACAGGTGTATAGCTAGCTATAACTTGTGTAAACACACTAACTTTTTCATAGCATAATACATTCACGACCATGTTAAGCTTAAGCAGGCCAAAGCAGTAATAGCCCCAATATTTCAACATAATTTCAAGATTTATCATCTCTTTCTTCTCAGAAAAAGAATTTTAAACTTTCCAGTCAAAATTTCCCATTTGCCAATTATGATGGCTTAGTATCAGGATCTTGTGTACATAAACTACATTCAAACAAAGCAATAATGTTGAAATATCTCAAAGATAAACATAGAAACACAAAAATCTGAACATTTTTTTTCTTCAGCACCCCAGCAGACAGAGGAGGGAGCTGAAGGCACCACCAGCACAGAAGTGGCGTCTTCCACAGCAGCAGCAAACCCTGCCACCACCACACAGGGCAGGGCGATCACTACTGTCACTCAGTCTACACCAGCTCCTGGACCTTCTGTACCTGTGAGAATAATATCCAAATACTGGGCCAATATATATAGGAATAATCCAGACACATGGAAGTACAAAACCATGTCATCTTTGTTTTTGAATGCAATGGATTGTTTATTTCTCTTTAGTCAATCTCGTCAATCACGGAGGGTTCAAGCACTGCTGCCAGTTCAACAGAGGAACCCATGCAGACTGACGAAATGGCTTCTGCGGAGGCTGCACCAGCTGATGAAGGAGCTACTGCTATGGAGACTCAAGCGGAGGTAAATTTAGTATTTTACTCCATACTTGTATTAGTGATGATATTATTCCTTTATTTGTGAGTGATCAATTATTACAATCGGGGGGAAAAAAAACACCAAAAATGTGGAAGTGTGATCGATTGGTTTCGAGAAGTTGAATTGGACAATGAACACAGGTTTCCACCAGCTGTTTTGGACCCTGCATCAAGATGCTTCAACATGCATTGCGATGCATCGTATACTCAAATGCAATCGAACCGTAGCTGGGTTAATCGTGATCATATTGTGAGGGCAGCGAAGATGCACTCCCCTTGTTTGTATTATCTGGCTAACTTTTGCTAATGTGATCATTAGGGAGAAGCAGGAGCAACAACTACCTTGAACCTACCTACAGAGCTCATGTCTGAGGGCCAGGGAGCCACACTTATGGTGACAGGCCTGTCGGACGAGGAGCTGGCTGTCACTGCTGCTGCAGAGGCTGCCGCTCAGGCAGCAGCAACCGAAGAAGCTCAGGCTCTTGCTATTCAGGCTGTCCTCCAGGCTGCTCAGCAAGCTGTGATGAGTAAGTTTGTTTAATTTTATCATGAAGCATCTTTCAGGCTTTGTATTTGATGACTAGTAGTACTTACTTAGGCCTAATGAATAAAACAATGAAATGTGGGTGTGAATGCAACAAGAATATTTGTGGCTTGCAATCTTTTTTTCTAGAGTAAGACTCAAGCTTAGATAAATGCACCTCGGTTAATACATATGAAAGCACATGCATTTTAGCACTAAAATATTAGATAGAAAATCATTCATTAAAGTGCTTCAAACACAAGTTTTCATCGTAATTTATTCCAATGTCTTATTTGTTAATAGTAGACATTTTGGAATAAAGCGGAATAAACAAATATGTTGCTGCTTCTATTTTCCTTTGTTCAGGTAAGTAACGACTGAAAATAAGAGTTAATGGATGTTTTGTTTTTAAAGAGTACAACAACAGGTGCTTGTATTTAAGGTTAAAATACATTGCTCTTTTTACTGCACTTTGTTTCTCCAACAAGATGTGATGTAGCTATTTTCTTTTTCAGACGCGTATGATAAAAGGATAGACCAAATACACGTATCCTATGAGCATCTGTCTAGAAAGTGAAAGACTGGTTATTTGTTTTGGAGCGTTTTTATCACAAATTACTCATTTAAATGATATGTTTTTAAAAGGCAGCATTTTATGGCTATGCATGACTGCAACAAGATAATCAATTGTAAAATACCCCAGATTCCATTAGTCAATGTTTCAATTTGTTGTCCAATCAGTGATGTCTAGTCTGGAACACTAGGTGTTTTCTTTTTTGGGTTGGACCTTCCTTGCCAAGAGAAAACAAACTTGATTTTTTTTTTGGCATTCTTTTGTTTCTAAATGTAGGTTTATAGACTAAGACTTAAATGTATGTGTTTTTTTTTTGTTTGTTTTCAGATGAAGGTGATGCAGCAGGGGAGAGTCAACAAACCACCAACATCCCCATCATGTTGACCCAGCAGGAGCTAGCAGCTCTGGTCCAGCAGCAGCAACAACTACAGGAAGCTCAGGCTGCCGCTCAGCAGGGCACAGTAGACACAAGTTTGCCGACGGAAGGTCTTGCCCCTGCTGACAGTCTAAATGACCCCTCAGTGGAGAGTAACGGACACAACGAGATGGCTGCTGCCGTCACCAGTGCTGTGGCATCTCTGCTACCACGTACCACTGCTGAGAGTAAGGCTTTTTAACATTCCTAATTTATTGATAATTATGATAGTTTTCCTGAAAACAGACTAAACTTTGATCTGCAATTTCTACTCCATAGCATTAGCTCCATCGAGTACATTTGCACCGTCTGTATCAGTTGCAAGTCCAGCAAAGTTGCAAGCAGCAGCTGCTTTAGCTGAGGTGGCCAATGGCATTGAGGGGGAGGTGAGTTACTATGGAGATGCTGAATCTTTTGGTCAAAGACGGGGAAAAAAGTAAAGTGACCGTTTGCTTTTTGTTACCCAATAGAAGCAAGCCCCTCAACCAGCCCCAGCAAAGCCCGTGGTAAAGAAAGAGAACCAGTGGTTTGATGTTGGAATTGTTAAAGTGACAAATATGGTTGTCACCCACTTCTATGTGCCAGCAGATGAGTCTCAAGGAGATGTAAGTGTGGCAGGAGGGTCTAGCTTAGATGCCTGTATGTTTGTATACTGACTGTATAGCTCATCAGGTTTCCTTTATGTGACAGGATGACTCTGGCATCATGCCAGATTACAGTCAGATGAAGAAGATGGAACTGCAGCCTGGAACAGCTTACAAGTTCCGTGTTGCAGGGATTAATGCTTGTGGTCGTGGAACTTTCTCAGAGATCTCTGCTTTTAAGACCTGCCTGCCAGGATTCCCAGGGGCACCTTGCGCCATCAAAATTAGCAAGGTACAGACAAGTGGAGTAATTGTACTTTTACAATTTATTTCAATTGTTTTTTGTTTGTTTTTTTCCTCGAATCAATCATTATTCAACTAACTCCCCACCCACCCACCCAATGTCCTCCCCAAGAGTCCAGATGGTGCTCACTTGACCTGGGAGCCGCCCTCTGTGACTTCAGGAAAGATCATTGAGTACTCTGTGTACCTGGCCATCCAGAGCAATCAGACAACTGAAGCTAAGGCCTCCACCCCAGCTCAACTAGCATTTATGCGCGTATACTGTGGACCCAATCCTTCTTGTCTGGTACAGTCGTCCAGCCTCTCCAACGCCCACATCGACTACACCACCAAGCCAGCCATCATTTTCCGCATTGCCGCCCGCAATGAGAAAGGCTACGGCCCCGCCACCCAAGTTCGATGGCTGCAGGGTGAGTACAAAAATGCTACAATTAGTACTCAAGATTTTAAAAGGACTTGTGGCTGGAAGTGTTTGACTGCTTTTGTGCTTTGTAGAATCTGGCAAAGATGCTGCATCTGCGAAACCGGCCCCCAAAAGACCTGGCATCTCTCCTGATACGTAAGTTCTGTTGTCTCACATTCATACCTAAGCCACATGCTCAAGATGAACCTGTTAATGCCGAACACAATATGTGGTACTTACTGTGGTTTTATGTCTACTCTTACAGTAAAGCTACTGGTCCAAAGAAAGCAAGGACGGACCAGTGAGGTTGCCAGGAGATCCCTCCCAAACTTTGTCTTTTTTCCCACTTGCTGTCCTTTTATCAGGAAGACTTGACTTTCACCCCTCCACCTCTTCATCTTCATCCTTATCTCATTCTCCACCCTCAAGACTCAGAGCAAGACCACAACGGAGGCCAAACGACTGAAAGAAGCCGAGATGAAAGTCAATCTGAGAGATGTTTCTGTAGATAAGCCCTCCTTCCTCATCGTTCTGTTGGTTGTGCTATTTTTAGAGCAAAACAAACTTAGAAGCACATTATCTTTTTTCAGTCACATCCCCTTCCATCCTTTAACATCTATTTTTGGCTTGTTTCAGTAGATGAGCAGTATAGAAGCATTTACATCTTTCACAAACTGGGAGCCAGCCTGAGCGCCATGTTACCTTTTTTTGTCTTTTTTGTGATGAGATTCCTGGGGGGATGGAGAGAGAGACATGAAATTATGTACAGTGTTTGGAAACAAGGCTGCGGAGGCATTAGTTAAGTGAAAGGAAAAATCGGTATGGAAACAAATAAAGCACTTGTCCTCAATGACAGAGGACATTTTTCCTTTTTCTTGTTTTTTCCTTTCTTTTTTTTTTTTTCTTTTTTGCTCAAATTTTCTTCAAGACCCAAGTCTGTACAGTCATCGTACTGGACTCCCAGTCTCCTGGTAATGTCATCACTGTGCGCTTTTTACCCCAAGATGAGAACTGGTGGCATTTTGAAGTGGACAAAAAAAATCAACAGAGGAACAGATTTGTAGAGGATGAACGACAAACTTTGCTAGGACTGAGACTGGCAGCACACTCAAAAACAATCTTGCAAAATCTTCCCAAAAATTAGCAAGCAACGGCGCAGAAGATCTCTTGTGTAGTTTATTTTTGTATTTTTTAAGCTTTTTTTTTTCCCCCCTCCTGTGTGTATGTGAATGTTGTGTGCATTTTTAAAAACATCACTTTTTTTAACTGTTGTTCATCCCCATAGTTTGTGTTTGTGGGAAGATGGGTGGCTGTGTTGAAGTTGCCACTATATTTTTAAAAATCTTCATTCAGTTGGTTGTATGTTCTTGTTAACAGGTTGTAATGAAAGAAATACTTTTGTATTTGTTCCAAGTAGAATGGCAGAGGTAATAGGACAGAAGGGAACTTTGAAGTGGAACCAGGGGTGGAGAGATTTTACTTTGTTTACTTCAACTTACTCAATGCTTGTGTTGCTTTGTTTGCCAAACATGGAATTTCACCAGGTGTGAAGAACAACACCAGATCTTTCATACCGTTCCTGTAAACATCCCAGTCAGTTGTCTTATGCTTTTTATGCTCATGAATGTGGTAACTCACCTCTTTAATTTTTTTAGAATGGCAAATTATATTAGTAGACCTATTTTCCCTATCCTATTGATGTATGTGAATCCATTTAATAAATTTTAATTTTTTTTTTCCTTCCATGGCTCTGTATTTCAGACTACAGATGGTGTGCAAGCTAACTGTGATGTGTAAAACCGTTTGTCTTTGAATGGGGATGTCTTGGGAAGAAAGCTTACAAAGCCGGAGTGTACTCACTTGTAAATTAGTTCGTTCATAGAGCAAGAATAAAACAAACAAAAAAACATCTTGGCCTTTTATATAATTACCTGTAACAAACTGTTTTTACATGTTGGTCATCTCTTGATTGCCTTTTGTGTCTTTAATTATGAAAGAAACAAATATATATAAATATATATATATAGTCTCCCTGATTGTTTAAATTGCTTCTGTCGAGCTGATTCACTGCTAGGATCATTACAATACAGACTTGTACAGGGAGGCGTCTGACTTGAGTGTATATTCACTTTTGTCCATGGCGAGTTCAGATGTGATGTTAATGGGCAGAAGGATCAGTCAAGATTTTGCTTGCCGCCTTTTTCCGGCTCACACCTTTAGCTACCGTTTGTGGTTTCTTCCGATTTCTATCTAGAAATGAACTTTCTCTTCATATGCATTCATAATTTTGTGCGTGTCGGTGTGTCTGTTGAACAAAACTAGACATGCATGCAAAAGCAGTGTATTTTAGTAGTGATGCCTTAAGTTAGACCATAAGCTGAAGGTTCTCAAAAAAGACAAAAAACATTTAATGAATTTGTTCCTCTCTCCACGTGGTAAACAATTGTGTCCTTTCCTTCCACAGTACCTTTGCTGGGTCATTCTTTTTGCACCCTTATTAGATAGGTCATCATCAGAAGTGCAGAGCTGTATGAACTTTCCTTCCCACACTGGGATGAATGCTCAGCACTGGCAGTTGTTACGAGTGTCTCTCGGCTGTTCGCAGGTTATCTGGAAATGTCCTGTATTTTCCAATGTGTGTTTTTTGTACTGTAGGGAGTAATGTATCTTTTATCATCAAAAAATAAACATGTTAAACATAGAGGGGGTTTCATGTCTTTCCTTTCTGTTGTAAATTAACAACTCTCCTATATAATGTATTTGCACCACTGCAGGGTTGCCTGATCGGCATTCCTCATTATTTTCACCGAGTTGTCAGGGTTTTCAGATGATTTTAAGAAATCAAAAAATAAAATTTAATTTATAAATGGCCTTTAAAAAATAAATAAATTTAAAAGCAAGTCAGTTACCCTGCTCCCTTAATTTCAAGAGACAAAAATATTTTGTTTGAAGATGTTTGTCGTAGTGGACTGCAACTCCGCAAAAAAAAATCTACGAGGGATATACAGTTAAACCCGAAAACAGTATAAAATTTCCATTGGTTGATATGTTACAATAACATAACAGTGAACAGAACTCCCCCCACATTTGTGTCTCTTGTCAACACATGAACTGACTTTGTGGTTGTATGTGGTTGCTCGAGTCCACTTTGTTCCCCAGCAGCAGGGGGAATTGTGAGGAACGGTCCTTCCTCCACTACCCCTCTGGAAGAGGCAATGGAAGCATGCAGCTGTCGACTCCTCGTGTTTAGAATCGTATACATATCTAGAGAGGTGGTTATGTGGATTTATGAGCCAGCCAACTAACAACATTTGTAGGTGGGTGTATAGTTGAATGTTCAATGCCTACAATTGTGACTCTATTCCCATCCATCTGTATTACTTAAGAAAGGAGGGCCATCCAGGCAATGTCCTGGTCGGTGATGGCCAAGGTGTGATTCATGTACCTGTTACCAAGAGATTTTCCCACGGAATACACACACACGCACGCACGCACGCACGCACGCATGCACACACACACACACACACACAAACACAAACCCTTGTCCTTGTGTACATACTTCCACAGGGTGGTGACAAGGAGTCATTTTTGCATGACATTAAAATATTCTTTGACAATAGAAATCAAGGACTCGAATACATTTGTAACTGAACATAACATTTCCCTACATTTTATAGATTCACTTAACTCACAAAAGATAAAAGAAAGAATACTGATGATACGTACATTAGCTTGCTAAGAACAAATCAAAATTTACTGATGATTACATGAAATGTTTATTTGAAGTAGGTCCCTTAGCGTACCAGGGTTTTGAGTAGAAAGTTCAACGTAGGATTTGTGCTTGTTTGTTTTATTTAGTTCAGTTTTTTCGTTGTCTACGTCCACAAGGCCGGTTGGTTTGCGCCTCCACGCAAGCGTCAACGACTGATACTTCACAGTTCCTCTGGTATATTGGAATTCTTTCGGACACAGGCATTAGTTCACGTGTTGCTTCTTGAATGTTTGAGATGTTACTATATTGTGTTCTGTGCATAGAAGTTTACTCAAGGCAGCAAATGACCAGGGTTCTCAGTTGAAGCTTCGAAGTGCCACCTATTGCCATTATTTTATATTTCATCCCACGTTTTCGGAATTTCCTCTAACGGCTTGCACATTTCTTGCAATCTAAAACCCATACTTCAGTCATTTTAAGGTCACTGCTTTTTAGAATTGCTGGTAAATTCGATCTGAATTTTAGACCCTTTTCATCATAATTTGTATAAAGTTTCTTGTTATCTTACATTGATTTCTCATATATATTTGACATACATTTTCATTTCATGATAGCAGCTATTTAATATGCATACTTAAATAGGTCAATATGTTGAAAAATACCAATTTCTATGAGTAACAGAATATATGGTATATTTTACACCATCTTCAACCCACCAAATTCTCTCACATGGGTTTTCTACCCGGATCTCCTGTCATTCAGCAGGTCAGAGTGACTGAACGATATCAGCAATATTTACAATTCCATCTTTATGAAGGACACGGGAGATAATGGTTGGAGTGAAAGAGGACATGAAGTTAATTGGTGTAAGAGGACATAGATAATAGGGTTAGATGGAGAAAGATGATTGTGGCGACTCCTGAGAGAAAGAAGATCACGCACACACAATCAACACTGCCCCCCTTATTAGTACATAGGACAAGCACCTAAATGTGTTGTATTCATGTATTTCTGTCATAAATCCTAAGCTTAATATATCAGAAGTATTCAATGGTGGTTATTTCGTTAATTTCATGTTTTACAAACTACAGGTTATCCACCATTCAACCTAGAGATGGCGCCATATTTCACAGAAGGAAGGTTTTTTATACCTTGACATTGTCGAAAATGAATTCTATATTCTATTCTTAATATAACATCCTATGGAGGTCGTTTGATTTGACAAACCCAAGTTTTTTTTTATATTTTCAGGGACCATGTGTGTCTATAATATTTTATACAATGATGTACTATAACATACTTTAATCTCAATATAATGTTTACGTGTATGTGTGCTTGTACACAGTTTGCTTAACCAAAAACAAATCAGTTTGATCTTCAGATATTTCGAAGTGCTTTCTGTTGATTATAACACACTGATACACGCTTACATAAAATGATATGGTGTCAATCTTTCTGCGTGGTGAGGCCCTCAATGGGCACCCAGGAAGAATTGCACTTGCATAAATGTTTAGAGGCCAAACACATGACATGTCTGTGGTGCCCCTCAATGACTAACTGCCTGGGCGTGTGAGTTGGGGGGTTGCCAGCAGCAGGTGACTAGTTGGGGTCTGTGGTCGTAGTGATAACTTATCAGTCAGTCCTCAGTTCTGAGTGAGCAACCCCAGCCCTGCTACTGGCACAAACACATCCCCTCAGTGTGCGGGATAGTGAATGTCATTTTGAAGTGGTCTCAATGAGACTATAGAGAAATTTAACCAACTTTTCTGTTATCATAGTTTGATAATTATCCTTGATATACATAATATTGACGAGAGGGTATGCATTTGCTAAAGAGAACTTCAATGAGACGTTTGACCTGAATAATAGCAATCACAGGGGTCAAGCAGATCTCAAATAACACATCAACTTGATATAGCAACATGTGGTCATATTTAAATTTAATGGACGGCATACTATGAATGCGGTGGTTAGCGCCTCGGCCTCACAGCACGAAGGACCATGGTTCAACAGCGAGCCTTTTTGTGTAGAGTTTGTACGTTCTCCCACGTATCTGTGTGGGTTTCCTCTGGCTTCTCCGGTTTCCTCCCGCAGTCCAAAAACATGCAGGGGGTTAATTGGAATGAATTGGAAAAATTGCCCAGATGTGTGAGTGAATGGGTTGACTGTCTCCATACGTGGGCATGCTATTGACTGGTGTCTGGTCCAGGGTGTACCACGCCTCTCGCCCAGTGACAGCTGGATAGGCTCCAGCCTATCACTCTGACCCCAAGTGCAGGAACAGTGGTAGATAATGGATGGATTATGAAATGCTGTTTAGATGACAACCTGAAGAAAGTTCACCTTCCCCCCCCCCAATCCCAGTTCCTTTTCCCATCAGCTATCTAGGTTTTAGTTTTTAGTCAAACATCAACAAAGACCTGTGATGTCATTAAACATCCATCACTAATTTTCACTTCTTACTGAATTCTTTTTAGGCCATTACCACTGCCAGACCTTATTATGCAAAAAACACATGTTAACAACCAATGAGAATTATAATTCAAACTTCAGCCTCGTTGCTCACAAACTGGTTTAAAAATAAAATCAGTAGTACTGCCTTTCCATTCAACATTAGTCACCTCTGCAGAATTTGCATAAACAGCAATGTACAATTACCATGTCAAAGTGGAGGGTTGTCGCCACAAAGAGGCCATTGTACCTGAGACAAGGAGTCAAATCAAACTAATGATGAGAATAAACGGCCATTTCTTCACTGAAATAAATAGGTTGACTGAGAGAAAAGGGCATTAAAAAGACAACCTTCCCATGTCTAGTAGTAAATATATTTTATTTTTTCCCCCATTTTCAAAATCATGGTTAATATCAACTCAAAATAGACACAATTAAAATCCACATAATCACTTTACATAATGAATAACAGAAAAAGGATTTTGGACATAGATAACTGTCAAATTAATTCTGATTGTACTTACATCGATGTATGTCTACAAGTGCGGCAACTCCAAGTTGAGTTCTTCTAATGCAAGCAAACTCTTTATCAAAATAATATCTACAAATTGGTGTTCCTTACCTAAAGTACAGTGAAAACAAACCTTTGGTGTGACAACACAAATGTACAAATCCACACACAATAACTAGTAAGTGAGCTAGTTATTTCTAAATGTAACATTTATTGTAAAGGATTACATTCCCTTTCATTACCTGCGTTTTCACACCAGTGTTGGCACCATGCTGGTGTTTAGGTGGTGTGTGTAGGGTAAGGTGGCAGACGGATGCAGGGGGGATGGTGACGAGATGAGGTGGGCGGTTTGACTGTACGGCAGGAGAGTCCCTGGTGCGAGGGAGAAGGGCCCGTTGCTGTTGTCCAGGGATGGTATTTGAGGTATGTCTGAAAAGGTCTCCGGCATGGCAGCTTTTTTGATTTTCTTGTTCTTGTTGGACACTTTTCTGTTGCGAGTTTGAATGCCATCTTTCTTCATGGTGAGGGGACGGTTGACCTGGGAGGACATGGGTTCAAAAAAACAAAAACAAAAATCAAACAACTTTTATTACATGGAGCCATTTTAGCCATTCAAAAAAAAAAAATTAAAAATTAGGGAGAAGTCATCAAAAAAAAGCATTAAATCTCCCTCAATTACCATCAACGAAACTAAAATATTACCAGAGGATATGGAGGTTCTCAAATCTCTAGTATACTGATATTTGATTCAAGACCTTGATGACACAAAGCCTGACTTCAAGATAAAGCCAACAGTGAAAGAATGAAAACTAAACAAAAAAAAAAGATCTGAAATTTTTCATGAACCAGTGCTGATAGTTCTATGGAACAAACTTGAGTAACGTAAAAAAAATTAAAACTTCCATTTGCCCTCGTTTGATGCTCACCAACACAACTGAGGGCCTAAATAAGATCAGCAAGGTAAACCTTAGAGACGTAAGGCCCTTCTTCCAGGAGTCAAAATGACGTTGACTTCATCTTGCAATATGTTTATAAGCCTCATAAAGCATATTCTCAGATGCATGTGTCACTACTCTGTGCAGCCTCAGTGTATTGTTAATCCCTATGTAAAACAGTAGTTAATTATATCAGACTCACATTGTGTAGTTTGAAATAGAGTCCGCAGGCATTACACACAGGTTCCCCGTTGGCATTGCGTCTCCAAAGTGTCGTTGTGCTTGTGTGACAATTGGCGCACAGCGTGCCTGCCCGTTTGCTGACAATCTGGAACACAGGGGGATCATGCATCTCAGCAAAGGAGGGAATATGGGGGATTTTCTCCTTTTTAAAGGCAATTTTCATACTCAGGGTGTCATACCAGTCTCTTTTTGGGCCGGATGAGAGGTCTGTTCTGGCCGTTCATCTTGTGATACAGTCCACAGGCATTGCACAGGTAGTGACCTGTACCGTCCCTGCGCCACAGAGGGGTAGCAGTGGCTCCACAGTTTACACACTCTCGGGCCTCTGTTGAAAATAAGGTAGATGTACTTAGATATTTGAAGAGTCAAACAGAAACCTTTTAGAGAATGCTTCATGAGGAGGATAAGGAATCCACATGTGATTATAACTAAGGATGTGGCATTTATTATGGACAATCTCCCATTATGAAATGAATGTCACCAAATCAATACGAGGTTAAATGAATACCATTGTTTCAGTTGGATCACTGGACTTTTGTCAATGGATTCTGTTGTGATTTATTTGGTAAACTTTCAAAATGTTGGGTTCAGTGAAAGCAAATCCTAATTCCCAAGTAGTAAAAAGCTGAGACCAAAAGCTGTTTTGACATTCAAATTTTACATTTTAAGCATTTTTTTTTTTTTTTGCTTTTTGTCCAGGAACATCCAATCACAAAATGATTTCTCTCTAAAATGTTCATTTTCTCACCTGGAGTAGATATTCGCATCTTGTTGCGGAGTTTTGGGGAGTAGGAAGGGCTGACCCAGGCCCCCGGGCCAGAGTAGAGGCCAGGTGAGCTGTAGTCATGCGGCCCTGTCATGTAGGAACTGTAGGGGCTCAGCATGTGTGGGTGAGAGTGGGATGAGGATGTGTATCCAACTGCGGGAGTGAGATTCAAAAAACTGGCACATGATCCCATACCCCCCAGAGGGCTCATACGCTCTGCCTTGAGGGTCTCCTGTAGCCGAGGGCTATCCCTGTCCTCCCTGCTGGGAGAGGAGTATTCATCTCTGGGGGTGGCGAGGGATGACGTGACACCGGGTTGAAAAAGGGAGGTGGAGGTGTGTGAGGAAAGATTAGTTTTGGTCAGAGGGCTAGTGGTCCAGGGTGAAGCGGCAGCGCTGTAGGCTGAGCTCAGGGAGTGGCCGCCCGTTACGTCCAGCAGCTGCAGGTTGCTGACGAGACTCGGGGAGGGAAACACTTGACGAACTTTAAACGGAAAGACAGAAAAGGTGAATCAGCTAAAGCTCTCAAAGTTGCTTTTAAAAAAGACCATGATTTAAATGCTTCAGTGACTGACCCCCTGTGTGTCTGTAGCTGGACGGGGCTCGATTGTGGTTCGGGCTGGAGAAAAGTGAGGGTAGGTTGCTGAAGTCTGTGTCTTGGCTGGGAAAGAAGGCCTCTCCTTCCTCTCCGGGAGGCAACAGGCTGGACTCGGAGGAGAAAGCAGCCAGATGATCTGAGCTGAGAAGAGCCGGAGACACCCAGTGGGATGGCTCTGACGAATCATCCATGCTGAGTAGAAAAACGTTGTCAGGAAACATCAATCAATTAATCCATCAACTGTTCATTCATATGGCGTCTTTCGAACAAATAAAATGCAATTTGGTTTTGCAGCTGACTGGTAAAAGTACCAGGAAAAGTATAGTGGTTAAAAAAAATGATGCAAAATCATTGAAGATACAAGCAGTAAAAACACTGAATAAACAAGGAAAGATGTACATTAAGTCAAAATGAATAGATGACATTAAAACATTTTAAGATATTACAACTGATCAATGGTTCAGTCACCAACAAGGAAAATGTGCTAAAACTAATTAAATAAATGAGATAGATAATTTAAAACAATATACTTAAAGGAAAGAGAGAAAAAAAACACGAAAGCCACGCTCAATATGTGCAAATTAATTTGCCTCAGTCAGATCCTCTGGGTGGCCGTTCAAACATCCCGAATTAACGCAGCATCACGGAATAATTTTGTTTCCTGCTTCGTGGAATAATTTATATTCATGGAGTAACAGGACTTTTTAGATGTAAGTTAGAAAATAGTTAAATCTCGTGAGGAGAGTTGATATTCTGTTACTTGCTGTCAGAAAGGCACACTGTTTCCACTCTGTATCTGAGCTGCATGATTTACTTTCAACGAGTCAAATGTCACATTTTTCTTTAATAGAGGAAAAAAGAATCAACTAATTTATCAACAGCAAAATCACTAGACACCAGAGTTCTTCAAACTTCCTCCTTTAGGGTCCTCATCTGTCTGTGGCTGAAAGTAGAATTAAAAATAAATGGATCTGAATGCATGTGAATGCATCGTGCAGCGACTGACCGAATGGTTACTAGTGGTCTCTCTACATAGATGAATGGGTTAAAAGAATAAAAACTTATTCCCTTGGGGGTGCATTCTAGGCTGAGCAAGCAGCACTGATCCCGATACAAAATGAAATGCTTTAGTTCGGTCAATATTCTATGGTTTTCCTTGTTCTCCAGGAAGCGATGTCAAATATTTTTCACTGCAAATAACGTCCCTCCGCCGTCTATTCTTTGGTACCCATTAAAAATAAAATTACTGCTCAAAACCATCTGAGAGAAAGAAATCAATTAGTAAATGATGGAACTACAATGACAGACAAAGCCACTATCACTCCGCATCTTTTGAGGAAGAATAAGAGGCCAAAGTGTCAGATAAAGTCTGAGAAAATATGATAGACTGCTCTATTACAATATTAAATATAACCAATACAACTGTTACACCACCCTAATATCATCTGAATAATAGAAATTGGTTTGACGAGAAATGTGCCAATGTAAAACACAAGGGAGTGAGACTGCAATATTACTAGGAAGAGATGACACAAAAGCAGTCTGCAATTATTGCGTTGATATTTTTATGCTTAATAACAAACTGTATCGGATTTTACCAGTGTTCGTCAGTAACCTGCAACTTCGTCTGTGACGTAACTGCAGTACTTATGAGCAGACATTTAATGCAGGTTAATTAAATCATTTAAGTAAAATGCAGAGTAAAGAAAGCTGATATTTTCCCCAATATAAAAAAAGGAAAAAAAGGAAAATGAAAAGCTTTAGATTTAAAATAGAAGAAAAGTAGTAATGAACTTCACGAAGCAAAAAGTGGCCTGAAGGCCAAATAAACTTTGACTGTTAACATCTAATACCCATAAAATGCTCTCTAATCAATCCACTCCTGAAGGTTTTTTAATTGGTTGAAATCCTGTTGTCTGGTGAAGAATGCAAGCGACAGGAGGGGCAGAGGGGTCACCTACCTGTCAAGATGTCACAGATGAGCGAGGAGAGATTAGGACTATGAGGTTGGGTTTTAGGGTAAAATGTGTGGAGCTGGGTGGAGGGCAGCGCGGCTTATAGGCTGATCGCTTGAAGAACAACTTCTTCCAAACAACCAGTAAAGCGCAACAGACAGTGGGAGGGATGTCAAAGACACACCTCTCTGAATCAAATAGAGAAGTTCTCCTGAACTCATATTTATCTAGCTGCTGCTCTGAACATAAAACGGACAGTACTTTTCACCAAATGATCATCTTATGGGGAGCTTCTGGTATCTAAAGCAGGTGCAGAAGATGAAGGTGACTCCTCCGCATGTAGGCATGGTTCACATCTTGAATTCTTCTCTCTGAAATAGTCCTGAGAACACTACAGGATCAAATTACAGCCATTATGAACTGATACAAATGCATTTGTGTCTTCAATTTGTATTGCATATTTGCAGAAATACATACATTAATAAAAGAACAAGCGGCCAGCATGCAGGATGGGTGTACAAAGCCCCTGATAAGGATAAGCCCACATGAAAAAAAATCCTCTGACAGACATTTAAACAAAGCAAATATAAAATGCAAAGACTCCATTTCTTTGTTGCACAGGAAAACTTTAGCTGGAACACAGTAATGCAAAGCGGGACGAGCACTGAAATAACGGAGAGAGATACGGTCAGGACATGAGTACAAGCACCTCACTGTCCCATGAATTTGATAGTCAAATAGCTCCCCAAGTTTCCACCCCACTTGTACATCTGCCATTTTCAGGTAAATCAGGGGAGTAAAATTGAGGTCTCATAAAACCACGGTGCATCTCTCTCTAAAGCAGTTGAACTCAAATGTCCATTAGATGATGAAGGGCAGATAAACACCATCATTCAGGACGGATTCAAATTATATAGTGATTAGTGGCAAACTTAGTTTAAGTTTTGGGATGTCAGTACGGATAATGTATTTGAATGAGTAAACAAGTTTCTTAAATTCTAATTCAAATAATATATTGTTTGAAGAAAATCTTTTTTAAAAAATATGGGAACAGATTTGATGAGTAACGCATGAAGCACATACCTTATTTACAAATTAACATTTTTCCATCTTTACACACATACACACACACACACACACACAAAATTATTTCAATATTAATCTCACCAATTTGGGTTAAAGCCCCAAAAAACTCTGAATTAATCATGACCTCAGCACTTCTGCTCTTCATCTATTTATACAGTATTTTGTCTATGATGAGGAAAAATCCCCAACAGGTTTGTGAGGTCTTTTGTTTGACTATGCCCTTGTTGAAAAGAGATTATGGTTCAGTAAAATATTTCCTTGCCATTATAGGAAGAACAAACAAAAGGGGAGTGACTGAAATGAGGGGAGAACAACTACTTTTTGTAAAGAGAGCACTCTTTTATCAAGAAATTATAAATGTCCTGCTACATTTTAAATATTACACATGTACTATGAAAATACATCATGAAATGTGAAAACAACATTAGAACCTGGTGTTTAGCAAGTTAACCATTGTCTTTGTTTACCTATCGGGTGATTTGCTGACACTGCATGAAGCTTTGTGTTCAACAGTTTGTCTGCTGCATGGGAAAGACATAGCCTGGCTTATTAAAAGGTTTTTCTATAGAAATGCTGATGATTACTTGGGGCGCTACCTGTTTTTAGTTTATCTGTCATCCTTTTTATTTTATTTTCTGCATCTGTAAAATCTTCAGGCCATGAGTATACATTTGATTGGAATTGGGTACAGTAGTGAGCAACCTTAATATGATGAGATGAGGTTTATTTGGCATTAAAGACAAATGGGCAGGGATGTGGCTGCTGCCGCTGTGTGAGCGAGCTGCTGAGCTCTGATAAGAGGTAATCAAGATGAGAGGAGGAGGCCAGGAATTACTGTCTTGCTGTCATACAACCCCAGAGTTTTTTGACAGTAAATGAGAAGAGGTGGTTTGAAAGGACATCGGAATTTATCATCGAACCGTTAGGGAGGTTGTTATTGGCTGAACTTAATAGGAGACGTATATTGCCACGTGCAATAAAGTATGTTAATTAGTGGTGGTTACCAGAACACTTGAGGGACCTCTTTCTCCCAGGAAACAAACTTCTGTGGAGGCACTGGTCTTATCTCTGTCACACAGGGCTTGTAGGGACAAGTCTATATCCATTTCTCTCTCTCTCTCTGTCTCCCTCTCTCTCTCTCTCTCTCTCTCTCTCTCTCTTACACACACGTACACTTGTGAGAGTATTGGTGATCAAGTATGAGGTGGATGATTTGAGAACCGTCCAATACTTTACCAAACCTGAAGAGAAGGTTAATCATTTTCTTCAACTCCATTCCATTTCTCATGTTGATTTCAACTCTCATGTTTGAAAAATGACATGTATAACACTATACTTGGTTACTGTAAAGTAATGGCCCAAGTTTCCATTGTCATAGACTAAAAGCAAAATGCAGTAAATTAGAATGACAACAAATCTTGCAATACAACACAAATAGAAAGAAATAGCAGTCATTTCATGCAGGGTAATAAACGAGGCAAACTCAGTGAATGCAAAATGTTACATAAATTGATACAATTATTACATTTATAGTAAGCCATGTCTGGGAAGGGAAAATTTAAAAGGGAGCTTTCTGTTATAAAGCAATGACTATGACTTAAAGGTGACTTACTGGGGTAACTTACTTAGTATTTCAAGTTTGCCATGAACACAGGGGTTTAGACTTTTCTTAATTTGAAACCTCTTTAAAATAAATGCAACAGGTTACTGAGGAAACTCTACCTCCACTAACACTTTCAGCATTGTGTTTGCGAACCCTTTAACTATGAGCCATGTTTTGCTAATCCCCCAGTCACTGTTATGTTCGATATGGAGGCCAAGGTGAGTTGGAGTTGTTTTGTTCAATTCTAAATTGTGCTTTCTCAAAAATGAACTCCATCGTCAATACCTTTGTAAAAATAATAATAATAATAATAATAATAATAATTAAAAAGAAAAACATTCAAAGAGGGTTGTTTTGGTGCAAAAAAGATACACAATCAAAAAAAAAAAAATTGGCAAGCAAGTCTGTAATTTATTCCCTTCCTTAACTGTCTATTAGCTGTTTTATCTTTAGCTGCCAACTATGCCCTGGGGAACAAATGACAGGGATAGATTAGCAACCACAGGCTGCTCCATTAAGCTCTGAAGGCCATCCGTTGGTGGCCATCTCACTCTCTCCAGCTTGGCGTTAACTCTCTTATAGACTCTGTTGCGCAAAGTCAGTCGTTGTTTGAGAAACTGCTGTCATACCAAAGCAAGTGCTTTATTATTTATTTGAAGTTAGATCGTCTTGAACTATTAAATAGAATAAACTCTGAATAATGCTTAACTTTAAACGATTTTCGTTTCAAATGCTATGCTACATGCTAAATGCAACTTGTTGCCGCAGGTCTGCCGCTTTGAAAGATGGATCACAAGCGCCACGCAAATGGCAAAGCTCAACACTGCAGCTCTTTTTACCCAACTGACAACTTCATACAGGATGTTAAACCCTGAACCCTGCAGTGCAGAGATAACGTTCATTCATGTGTGCTTCACAATGTCATTTATATTATCTTTGAATATAGCTCCAATGATGTTCCTTTTTTAAAAAGGGAGACCAGGGCAAACAATAAATTTAAGTAGAAGATATACAAGGATCTGGTTTGGGGTTTCTTAAAAGTGTCTTTTTTTTTAATTTCTGAATAAGAATTTGCAGGAATGTTGTCACCATTTAATGCACTAAGGTCCTATCACTGTTCTAGACAACATCTTAATTTGTTTTCAACAAAAAGAACTGGCACAATCACAAGCCAGCAGCAACTGATATTTAAGTAGTACAATTTTACATAGGTTACTTGGAGTTTGACTATTTAAGCATGCATTCCTAGAATGATCCAGGATATTCAGTATTTTTTGTCATTTATTCTAACCTGCAAAATTGTAACTTTTTGCATAAAGCACTTACAGATTTCTCAGTTATTTGTGGATAACACAACTTGACGACACATGAAAAACATAAACATATTTATTCAGAATCACGCCTAAAACTCCCATACAGGCACCAAAGGAGCTAAGCACGAAACAAGGAAAATAAAATATTTAACTTATATTCTCTGTTAGCTGTCAGTCTGAAATGTAAGCCATTGAAACTGGTCCCTTGAAAACAAAAAAGGGGAAAAACTCAGCAGTCCTAATCAAACCAGTCGAGTTTTTGTAATTGGCTTTTAGCTTAGTGGGTTTTATCTGAAACCCTCCCAGTCTTGAGAGAAACCCTTAAAACAACTGAAAATCTCTGTTTAAAAAAAAAAAACATGGTGAGAAGTATAACACCTCACCTGGCTACATATCGTGAACAGGCCGACATAGCCAGATACAAATCCGTGTTTTCTCACTGCCCAGAAAAACTAAAAACATTTACTCTTTAGTTCTATTCCTCGGTCCACCTAGCATCATGCAAGTTGTGCCACAGGGAATGACGTGCTGCTCCCCTCCTCACTGCTTCCTAAGGAAGAGCAGGCCAAGCACCACTCCTGTTAGCAGCGTGACTCCCACAAACAGCCAAGTCGCGAGCAACTTCTGGGTTTCTGTCCTCGCTGCTGCATCTGGGTCGCTCCTGAACAGCCGTGCGAAGCTGTCCTGCAATGGGGATTAAACTTTAGACACAATCGGCATTTAAAAAAAAACAACATAAAAAAAACAGGAATGCTTGATGAAGGATTGTCAGAGGCAGAGGTCATGCATGAGTACTTAGAAAATTACAGAAAACTGAGGTCTAAATAAATGCGGCCACTCAATTATTGTTAACAAATCATAAAAGCTTTGGGATGCTCATTTGTGAAAATGCTCTAATAATGCTTACTCTAAATGAAACTGCAAATGCAATATGACTTGAAATATTAAAGAGTAAATGAAGATTGCGACAGCATTGTTCTATTCATTCATTCATCATCGGCAATTTCGTCAAATAAATTATCTGCAACATGATCCCAGTGCAGGAAATCGTCAAACCAACAAAAAATTTCATGTACAATAGTATTGTGACACGTTTAAAATTAATTTATGCCTTGCTGAGAGATCTGAAAACTGAGGTATGCCACAAGGCAATTTAGATAAAAAAATTTAAATATCAGCTGAGCTCTAAGAATAATAAAATAATTATTTAGGTCTATTTTGAAGGAATACTCAGCAAAAATTCACTGCAGCTAGTCACCACTGAACTGTTAAGTTAGCTTATCTCAGGGTAGATTATAGATTATAGACTGATGACATGCTTTCATGCTTTTTTACTTTATAAACTTTTATGGTTTCTTATGTCATACCAGTGATTAGCTTCAGCTGAGTGGATGCTGGTGCAACTTGCTGCCAATGCTCGCCGATTACTGACGTGTACTCTTTGTATGCACAAGTCTGTACGTTGTCATGAGTGTCAAGACAGGCACCTCCAAATAAAATGTATTACCATAATTTTAATGATAATGATAATTTCAATTATCATTACACTGACATGCAAAACCTGGCTTGTTTGATTTGTTTATATTTGAGCCTAAGATGTATCAGCCTTCTTCATATATAGTAAAATGGAAAATCAACACAGGTTCTCTTCGGGTGCTAAAATAAGATTATATTTTAATAATAAGGTTTCTTTCAAGAAATCAAAATTCCAATTGAGATATCTAAATAGGTTTAAGGTAGGTTATTGATGGATATGTATGTGTTTGGATTTATGTATATATTCTCATTCTCCAGTGAACTCACGTTGTTAATGACATTTTCTTAATTTTCAGATCATGTATTGGTGATATTTCCTGTCTGTAACTAACAGCCTCTTACTTTTGAAAACACTACTGAGTAACTGTTGAGTCATTTAGCAAAAAATATGGAATTAGAAAACTTGGATATAGTCAGTAAACTCACAGAATTTGACATTAAAACAAATGACATACAATCTTACAATATTGGTCAGATGAAATGCCCAACAGATGTCCTTGTCCACCCTGCATTCCGTACATAAAACACTCAAAGGGTTTCTAGTTTATCTTACTTGATGCTCCACAGCAGTGTTTTCAAAGCTGATTTACAACTTGTCAACTTGTGTAATAAATGATTCTTCAATGACCCCCCCCAGACTCACCCATCCACCCTCACTCTGGATCCATGGACTGAGCTGCTCGTCCAGGTAAATGGTCATCCAGTCAATGATGCGGGGAACCAGTTCACTCATACCCGTTTCTACACATTTTACACAAACAACACCACCAAATACGAACAGGCCCACAATACGCCCCCAGTTGACTCCGTCCTTAAACAACTCGTCCATCACACACTTGAAGCAGTGGTAGGCTGTGTCTGTGGTGACCTCAATCTGCGAGGAAAGGTCACTGAACACATGCAAAAAAAGCTGCTCAAACTTTTCTGCAGAGTCCTGTAGTGCTGCCTTTACGGCCTCTATGCCATCAAGCATCGGTGACGGCTTGCTGCCACCCTTCCTGCTGTTGGCCAATTGCCCGTTGCACTCAGTCCTTCCAGCTGTGGCATCTGGACTCAGCAGAACGGTCGAGGAGATTTTCAGCTTGTGGTTTACAAAGAACTCCACCAGCTCTCGGTTACTGTACGACATAATTAACAAACTCAAACACAAGCCAGCCTACACTGAACCTATAGCTTCAATTGCCCTCCACATGGCCTGCAGCTGTCACATCTGACGTCCAGAGCTTGGAGCTGACTTTTGCGACAGCATCCTGGAAAGACAAAGGGAGGGAAAAAATGGCACTTTAACTCCTGCTGACAAAAATGCAACGCATAGTGCTCTGTTTTATGCCGGGCATACACCTTAGGATTGTACAGTCATAGCCTTAAAATTGGCAGTCATAAGGAAATCGTAAGGCTATCTAAAGAGTCGCAACACTCCCCCGTCATCTCAGTCGTCAAGTGTGAGCTGGTCGTCTTGACTCTTAGCGCAGTCATAGCTGAGTCTCCCTCCTAGTTTTAGGGCTTACGACAATATCAAACATGTTTGATATTATTGCAAGTCTTAGCGTTACGTCACCATTCAAGACTGAATCAACAACCAATAGATAAACTCAAACAAAACCGGAAAAAGGAAACCTGGTAGACAAACACTTGCCAGAGAGGTATTGGCGGCAGAGACGGTATTCGTTTGCGATACGGATGAACAAGAATGGCGAAGGACGTCCGGATCAGTATGGAGCGTCCAGAAAGAGGAGCAGATGGTGGAGCTGTCGGTAGAACAGCCCAGCTTGTACTATGTCAACTCCAACGAATCACGACCGGTGGAGAAGGAAAAGCGATAATAATAATAATACATTTTGTTTAAGACACCATGTTGATGCTGGAGTTGCTTCACTTTATTTTTATCTTAATCTTTATTTTATACATCTAAGTTTATTTAATATATTTGTAGATGTTCATCTGCTCTTGGTTGCCATGCTACCCCTTGTGCCCTCCAATTGCCCCTTGGGACAAATTACGTTACTCTAATTCTGATTATTAGACTAAAATAGCAGAGGCTCTGCAGATACCTGGTGAAAACATTGCATGGTGGCAAATAATATGCTCAAAGAATCTAGTGTTGGTTTTCCAAGAGTCTTTTCAAAATCTTTGCAAAGTCTTTAGATGTGAGAGCCACAGTCTTTTGTCTAAGATTATGCCAAGACTTAAGACTCTAAAAACTAGTCTTAAGATGTGAGCTGGTGTGAGCTGATAGTTTTACTCAAGTCTAAACAAAATCTTTAGTCTAAAGGTGTAAGCCCAGCATGAACTGCATCCACTGGTTGTAGGAAAGGTATTGTGTAAACATTATAGCAGTTTCTTAAAACCTTCCTGAGTTGTGAAGATTATCAGAAAGCATGTGACGGTTCTGTACAGAGTAACGGTGATGCTTGTCCAGATTTCTTGGGTGAGCATCAAAATAGAAACTGGAAATGGAATTTGTATAATTCAGCAATTTTAAAACCATTTTTCGCTTATAAATTCTGACAACTTACCTGTTTTTGCTGTTTAGTATCCAGTTTTATTCCAATTTAATCTTAATCTCTACAATTTGAAAAGCAAATATTAAAGATTTAATATTAAGGTTATAAATTATAACTGATATTAATCCATGCATGGCCCAAAGGCTATGGGTTGTTTTAACGTATGGATTATAACGACAATCGAGCACGAAAATAAGGTTATTAACGGCACTGGATGACATAATATATCTGAGTGAAACATTATTTAAACGTGAGGTTGCAACCAAATGTGTTATAAACTCGGTTATAAGCAAGTCGGCTCACCCAGCGGTAGGTTCAGCTGTTTTAGCTTGAAGTTCCGTCAACAATATGTTAATCTCAAAGTATATAGTGAAAAGATCACCCCTGATGGTGACGGATGGTAGAAGCATTACCGTTAAGATGAACAGCAGCCCAGCGCGCAAATATATGTGTGTGTATACGTTGGCTTAACTGCATTCGATAAAGAGCTGTTTAGTCAACCCGACATTAATCTGATAACATTTAAACTGAACATCATATTGATCCAAATACGAGACGAGGTGCCAGTCTGGCGCAGTTGACAGCTCTGGCGCCAAGTCACGTACATCAGTTTTAGCTAGCGTGCTAGCCATCTGTTAGTGAACAGTTCTGAGTTACACGCGTTTAAAATAACCAAACACCGCCCACGGGCATGCTCGGTGACATTTGTCGTTTGTAATTGTACTTACAACTTTTTAAAGCGTTGACTTCCCTTTGAGGGGCGAAGCTAGGGAGTTACTACAGGCTGCAGTTGGGTTTGCACACACAATACAGGCATTGATACGGCTACAGACGGTGGCCTGCACGGTAACGCGCGCTGGCGGTTGGCCAATTGCTCGTCGCACAACCGGAAGTGCCGCCTTGAACAATATGAAAGCAGATGTAAGGAGTACCTGATAGATGCTGGAATTATAACGAAGTAGGCTCCTGTTCTTATTTAATCTCCCACTTAACCTGCACGTCTGACTAACCAAGATAAAATAAGAGCAGAAAAACTTGTGTGTAAAAGAAAAAAAAAAAAACTACTACTTTTTTATTTGTACAAACGAATGACCAAAACCCAATCATACTAAAATCAAACCCACCTCAATAGGTAATTAATTAAACCATTTTCTTAAATTAAAACCACCCCTCGACTGCAGTTGTACTCATAAATCCTAGAACAAACAGTGGACTTGTACAGCTGATAAATGGCAGCCTTTTCATTAAACAACATTATTTATTAAACTTGGACATAGGCAATTACCATATCGTACACTTTCAAAAGATGACATGACAATATGATACAGTTAAATATACTGCTGAGAACAAAAAACTATGAAACTCCAAGTTGACAATGCAGTTTTATAATCTTCACGTCAACCTGAGTAACAATTTGCATGGGGATGATGACAAAACAATGAATAAAGTAAATACAACATCACTTATTTTACACAATAATGTAAGTTATCATCCTATTATCCCTGGTAATGACATGTGGAAAAGTGTGGAAGTAGTTAAAGGACCCATGCCGTTTGTCCAAAAATGTATGACTTGCAACTGCAAAACAGGCCTCTCTTTAACTGTCATGTTTTACATGTAAATAATATAGATCTTCAAAAACCATTTGCAAACTTCTCGGTAACCCAAAAAAGGCACGCTCCACAGCATGGCCACTAACAGAAAGTCATCCAAGCATTGGTTTTCCCATCTTGCAATGAGCTCTCCTTTTCTTTAGAAGGATCATCTGTGTCTAACTGTTCTATCTCCTCAGTAGAGACCCTTGGCTGATTAATCTCAACACTTCCATTCTCAATAGGTGGAACTTCTACTTCTTCATCACTATCTGAGTCAATGGATATAGTTTCAGTGCATGTATTAAGTTTCAAGGTAGAATTCTGTGTGTCACACTTCTTTTTTTGATTCATGTTTGGAGTACCAGACTTGATGCCAACAGATCTCCCTAATGGAGTGCCATCAGACTTGCCTTCTTCAAAAATTAAGTCATGTTTAATTTTCCTGACAGCCTGCATGTCAAAGCCAAGCAGCACAGACAACTTTCTGTTCTCACACTGTCTCTCACATGCCCTTCGCTTGTTTGCAAAATGATTACATATATCGGATTTCCATAGCCACAGGCTAGCTGACAGTTTCTCTTCTTCTTGAGGAGAGAGGTATGGCCGTTTGTTAAAATACGCAGTCAAAAAGTTTTTCCTGGCCTCATATGTCTTGTGCTCATAGCTTCTAGGATCTAAAGCAAGGTTACATGTTTCAGTTGAATTTCCAACAGCACTGGAGGAAATCTTTGATTCCTTGTTGAGTTTTAACTTCTTTGGGTTAGATCCAATCTGTCCTGGCAGCTGCCTCTTGAGGAAACCAGCCCCAGATGAGTTGAGTGTCAAGGCGGACTTGAAGTTTTGGTTTGCTTGAGTCCTACCTACAGCCCTGCACTGCACAAGATGAAGTGTGATTGTGGAAGCCACCATGTTGCTGGTGTAAACTCCCAAGCAATGAATACACTTGTAGGTCATCTTTTTCTCGACGGGATGCATCGTTTGAAGCACTTGGTGTCGCTCCCTCAGATGCATGGCCAATGCATCAGATATTGGACCTTTGAGGATGGTGAAACACAGCGGGCAAAGAGTTTTCCCGACCTCACTCTTGGCTGTCTGTGAAGGCTGGCTTCTAGAAAGCGGTTCAATCTTCTTCTCAATCATGGGAGGAGCTGTCAATTTGACCAGAGGAGCAACACTTTTTTGAGAAGGGGCAGATTGATCCTTTCCGTTGATTGACTCCTTCATGTTGAAGGTGAGGACAACTAGTTGTATGTTATTGGACTTGTCTTGTTTGACTGTGAGGTCAAAAGTGAGCGGTGCAGCGCCAGGCGGTCCAACAAAGTCATCAGGGTGAGCCTGAGCCACATGCTCAATGAGTTTCTCTACACTGTGGAAAGCGGAGTGGCACTGTGGACAGGTGAGCCCATGTATTAGCATGTGGTTAAGCAGTGAATCACTGGGCAGATAACGATTGCAGAGCAAGCACTTGCTGGTGAAGTTGTGGATTTTCATGATGTATTTGGCCAGTGCCCACACTTTCTTTGCCTTGTGAGCACTCTCAAAATGTGCACTATAGAGGTTTTCTGGAAAAAGTTCATTGCACACTGTACATATCTTCCACTTTTGTGTCTGGGCTGTGTTTACACAAGCTGGATTGCTTTCTGCCCCGATGCTGTTGCCAGGAACTGCGGCACGTACTTGATTAGCTGCAATGTAGGACTGACTTTTACCAACAGAGGGTACTGGCTTTAAATAGCCAATTACTGGTTGTGCTACTGGATCAACTGTAATTGAGTGCCCCCTGCCTATGATCACAGAGGCCTTCTGAGACATGGATGGTAAGTTTTGCCCAGAAACAATAATATTAGCATGTCCAATCATGGTGGTTACTTGAGCACCAATGCGCTCATGGTACTCTATAACGTGCTGCACAAGCGCCTCGTAGCTACGGGTACAAAACTGGCAGCGTTTACAGAGGATGTTGTTTCCATTGACAGAGTTTGCACCATTTTTGATTGATGCCTCTGAAACCACACCAAGATATGGTGAGACAATATGCTGAAAATGTTCCCTATAGATGTGTCTGCGCACAACATTGTAGAGTGTGTCCCGAAACGTGCATTTTTTGCAGAAGTACATTGGTCTCTCCACACCGTCTCCCATTCTGGCTCTATCAACATAGGGTTTGTCCTTCTTCTGCAATGCAATTGCGTGTGGGCTTCCATAATTCTGTCGGACTGTTCTCTGAATGTGGAATATTTTGACGTGCACTTCCAAAGTTCTCTTGTTTGCAGTGAATGCGCAGTATGGACAGTTAAGCAGAAGTTTATTCTCAAAAATCTTCCTGTGTACATTGCGAAAGTGATTCTTGTAGCCCGAGTAGAATTTGGAAGAAAATGGGCACTCTGTGCAGCAAAATGGCTTTGACCTGTATTCCTAAAACATACAAGAGGGGGAAAAATGACCGAAAAGTGGGTATGGTGATTTGAGCATGAACAATTGAAAAGCTTTCAATATTGGAACGAGAATTTACCTGTGTTTTAGAGTATGATGGATCCCATGCACAGATATCGAGGCATTGAGTTCCCTTTACAGTTTGCTCATTGGGGCAATATTCTTTGAATTCCTTTGGGGCAAAAGCAAAAAAATGTGCATGCCATTCATTCCACTCATTATCAGATCAGATACAGTGTTGTGAGCACACTGCCAATTATCATAACTTTCTTATTTCCAAAAAACACGTCACTTGGACATTTATGATTAAAAAAAAAACATTATACTCCTCTACATCATCCACATAGAATGAAAATAAACATGTTCTCAAACTAAAATAAAGAACATCTTAGTGTATGATTGAAATTGTCACCCGAGCATGAATCGTGATCTATTTTATATCATTGCGCACATAACTATCACGCACTCACCTCCGCCGCCTCCTTGCAGAACTCCAGTCCAATGTCTCCTAGCGCTTTCTTCACACTTTTCCTAGCTCTCCTGATTCTTGTTAGATTATTCACTGGGAGTTGATACATCTCTCCTGATGTGTGCAGACAAAAAAAAACAACTTATGTTCCAAACACAATATCTATTCAATATGTTTGTGCACAATAGTAGCGCTTTAATCATTAATGGTCACGTCAGCGGCAAGTCATATCTGCAACAAACGACATCATTTATTACTGCGTCTCGTAAAATAAAGCAAAAGCATAACATTTTGTGATGGATACCGGTTGGCTTCCTCTGTGGTCAGACTCGAGCCTCAGCCTCACAGGCCTAGCCCTTTTGAAGTGGGTGCGCTACCGGTTAGCATTTAGTAATTCATATAGCGCTTGCTTGGACATGAATCCGTTAATCAAGAGATCTAACCCCAGAGCTTTATTACTTCACTGGGAACCACACGTTCAAGAATCCCAGCCTGATGGGAACAAAACGTGACGCTGGGCTAAGCTTAAAGCCCCGATGTTAGAGTGCTATAACCATCGCTAGCTGTGTTTTACGCTCCTGTCGGCTCGCCTACTTAGCATCAGCGCTAGCTTCGATGTTGCAGTCTTCTTTGCTTTTAATGTTCAAATACAAAACAGGTCCTTGTATTTACTCACCTTTTAACTATCACCTCGAGTACTTTAATAGGGGTCGCCTCCCTACATAGAAGAAATAGAAATACTGCGGGCTGGTCGTTGTTTTCGGCTGACGGTGATGTTCAGTCTCCTCCAAGCCGGTGTCCCGATGCTGATGCCCAGTTCCACGGCTAACAGTTAGCTAACTAGCCGGCTAGCTATACAATCATAATGCAGTTGAAGCAGCAAGTAGGTTGTTATTATAAAATATGAAACAACTTGATGCCCCTCCTTGGAACAGGGTGCCACTACAATTATGTCTGATCAGTGTCCCATAATGATGCGTCAATTGTTGCAGTGATTCCCGCGACTTTACGTTTGTTATCTTGTTCAAGTGAGCCTGCTCGCAATCCAAAATGGCGTCAACTGAAAAAACGGAAGCCTCACCACGAAGGTAAGGTCCGTAAGGACTGACCAGTAAAAGTTTGTAAACACTGTTGACATTCAGTTTTTATTCTACCCCAAGCGTATATTTATGTTTCCAGAATTAAAAATTAATTAAAAACAAACATAACGTTTAACTGGTGACTAAACCTTATTGTAACATCTGCAGTGATTTATCTTTATTTCTCACAAAAGAATACATTAACTCATTAAGTAGACTATCATTTTATATTTATTCTCTTAAATTGTTTTAAATTTGGTTGCCAAAATAATAATAATAATAATAGAGGAGGTGTGTCTCCTCATTCGAGTGATTCCATAACTTCCATCACAACGATGCGAGGTCCCGTCATCACCAGCATGGTGACCGTCCTGTAGTCTAGGTAGAGAACGCACTGTCCATTTACTTGGCACACGAACTGCCGCACCTGAAATAAGGACAGAGAAGCTAGTCTTATTTCAGATAAGATAAGCTGCTCTTTCATGTTGGGATTGGATATGAACAGAAATATTGCAAAATCCAAAGGCCTTTATTTAATTTATCACTTAGATGGAAGATGGATGGAAAATTCACAAATGCAACACCAGTGAGCTGAGTATTCCCCATCATCGACAGGATAATAATTCTATTCTATTTTAATTTTAATTTAAAAGTTAACACAGCTTTAGTACTGTAAGTCCTTAACAGACGAATAAATAAAATGTCTTTGTGATGCTTTCCTTGTCATTTAGTCACACTTATTTCTTGAAAAAAATTACAGGCATCTTCCGAAATTTTTGGATTCCTTCTTGCTTTTTAAACTAATTTTATTATAAAATGTGATTAATTGCCACGACTCTCACAGACTTGTCAGATATGACAAGAGAATGCTATGAAGAAAAAAAAACTTTAAATATTCATCAACAACAAAATCTAACTTAAAAGTAAAGAGTTGTGTTAATATTCACAGTAAAATAAGGAATCATTGTTGTCAGCTATGATATAGTTTGCTCTTTCAGTACAATGATATATCACAAACCTTCACTCCAGCAGCTGCTGCTGGGCTTCCAGGATCGACAGCCTGCACATAACAAGGAGCTGCACCTCTGACAACAAATCCCCAGCCCAGTGCATCTCCGATCACCTGAGACCATTTTAAAGTAAGTTACACATCCAGTAAGAATATACTATTGTGACAATTGTGTTTTTTGTCATTTTCTTTTGTCATTTTTGTCTGCTCTATGTGTTTTCATCAGTTGCAGTGTTTTAAAATTACAGCGCATTCATGTAATTTTAATTACAACTATAAAGATACATACTTTCATAGCCCAGATGGAATCATAAAATAAATTCACCGTCAACAGTCTCTTGGTGAAGGGGGCACTGGGTGTCAATAACTCTTCGCATGTATATTTTCTTCTAAGCACTGCAAGGATGAGAATAATTTGGATTGATTCTCTGAATTTGAATTTGATTCTCTGAATTTGGATTTCGTGAACACATTTTTCAAAATGTATTAGAAAATTTAACTTAAGACTTGCCTGATTTTGGGTTGCATCTCACAGATGAATTTGATAACAGCTGGACCACAGGAGGGAATCCAGCTTCGAGAAGCTGAGGGGAGTTCAAGCTGCCTCGACGCCCACTGGTTACCTGCTTTTGGTCTGTACTTGCCCCCACTATCATGGGAAAAAGAGTAAATGCACCATCCATCAATATGCAAATATGTAGCATGATGACTGCGAGCTATGAAAAATTAACAGCATATTTTGAACCTGAATGAAAACCACTGGTGGTCTCCTGTGGTGTGTTTTTGCGCAAAACAAATGGACTCTCAGGATGGTTTTCCTCTTGTGTTGGCACCACCATTCCTTTGTGATTATCTTGTTCACTTTCATTTAATAGTTCAGACAGGCGGCGGCGGCGGCGGAAATTAATGCAGAACTGGTACAGCAGTCCACTGTCAAAGAATTCATGTTTCTTTGCAACTGGTGGTAAGGGAGGGATCATAAAAAACATGTTTTTAGAAGAGATGGATTTTGGACAGAGCTGATGAGTGCTTTACTTCAGATTACAAAAGACCCAGAGGGCCATAGAGTTCTCGCAGCCACTGCCGGCCAGCTCATTAGTGGTACCATACATCAAACTGCAAATAGGGAGTCCCGTTACCATGCTGAATGATGGCATGCTCTTGCAGTGCCCGGCACAGATCCAGTCCCTTGCGTCGGCTCTCTGCCTCGCCATTCTGAAGGAGCCAGTCGATTAACTGGCAGCCAGGAAAGGAGCGCTGATAAGCAACACTGTGCTCCTCTCTCAGCTGCAGAATTGAGTGCTTCTCTGCTATGAGACTGAACACAGACAAACCGTCCGTTACATATCTTGTAAAAAATCATAAAAATAAATATTACAGCTGTTTACTGTATTACTTTGTGGTAAACCTAAGTTGGGACTTCGAGCATTTCTATAACAATATCTCACTTTGTACAGTCAACATTTCAACACAGATATCTGTCCCTTCTGTACCTGCTCATTGAATTGCCAAAACACACCAGTTACTTTTCATGTATTTTAGGAGAATTGTTTTTTAATTCAATTTTTTTCAATATATCACCATTGAAGAATTAGCCACTTACACAATAAAGAAACATCATGCAAGGCAAAATGTAATGATGTCAAAGGGTTGGAAGTCATAACATTAGCTAAAGTTGAGCTGTGCACATGAAAATGTAGAAACCTTTTTTTTTCTTTAATATTTTGATTATATCTCATAGCTTTTGAAGTTGAAGCTATATGTCTATTTTTGCGAAAGTAGAGTTACAAGGGTACATAATATGTGTCATTTTGACTATGATTGTTGCATAATTTTTAAAGCTCTTACTGTTCATACAGCCGCTGTCCTCTCATAAAGATTTTCACCTCTGTGTTGAAGGGGAATGTGCCGTCATCTTTCCGGAAACGGTATAGCAGTTTTGCATCCTTGAACACTGGCCTCTTATCGCAGACTAAAAATTGACACATTTTAAGTACATATTTAAATCATTGCCTTAATTCACACAAAGCTAAATATTCTGTTTCTAGTGGAACAGTGAGTGTTATATTGCTCTACTAAGGCTCTTCTTTTGCCTTTTACCATGGTGAATAATATCATGATCCATCAAATGCTGCAAGAGGCAGACTGCCGTTTTTCGATCCGGTGCCTCCTTATGGCTCACAAGCCAGTCAATGAGCTCCAGGGCAACAAAGCAGTTAGGATATGTGCGGAGGTGGTACCGCCTGTCCTTGATCAGTTTTCCATCGTGAAGCCTCAACCTTAAGGTGAAACTCAAATGCAGTTTACATTATTTGTATATCACACGATCAAACTTGGACGAGTGAATCTCTGGGCTTTACCCCAAATCTGAAGCATTTTCGATGATCTGCTTTGGTTTGCTCATACCTGAGTTGTTCTCCAGCGATCATGACTTCAGCTTTATGTTGTCGTGCCATGGCTTTTTTCCTCACGCTACCTGTTCGCTCCATGTTTGATATCTATTGACTTAAAAGTAAGCAAAGCTAACTCTTCTGACCCTCATTGTTGTTTACAAAATAGACCCTAAAATACACAAAACTCAAATGCCATGTGGGAAAGATGTTGTGTATACAAAGAAAAGAGAGGCAAAGAGCCAGTGTACTTTTGACCAGATAGAGAGAGAACAAATTGGCTTATATATCAGATGCCTGTCACATAGATATAAGATATAATGGTTTCCACATACACACTGACAAAAAGTCACATGAAACTTTGACATTGAAATTCCCAAAACATGTAATGCATATCAAAAATTCAAAAAGTTATTGAATATATTTCAGTTTCAAAGGATTTTGTGACAAAAAAAAATCTGGACATTTGACACTAAAATTACATTTTCACACCAACAAAATAGGGAGTAAATAATCTGGCTTTTACAGATTTGAAAATATTTTTCAAACTAAGCGGAGGCTGTTTAAGGAGCAGGCAACTGAAGACACAGATACATTTTGTGATGCAGAATCATGTGTTGAACCCATTTTGATTTGATTTCAGCCGCCAAATGAAAACATTTCTCTTCAGTATGTCATCTCTCATAGAAGACAATCATAAAAAAGAGAGAGAAAGAACAAGAACTTGCCCATTCCTCATTGTATCCTTTAAAACCTCTCTTTCAGGTCTGAAGTCTCTCTGTCTCAACAACACACTTTCCTCTCAGTCAGAAACACTTAGAACATGACTAGTTTCAAAAAACTAATAGTCATGCTACGCTGATGTATTCATAACACTGTTATATATTAATTTATGCCTATCTACTGTACTTTCTCACTTTCTATCCTTTTCTGCATCCGGACCCGATGAATTTCTTTTCTTTCTTTACCCCCCCTCCCACACACAGACACGCACACTGATTCACCCAAATTTGTTTTGAGCTCTCCTCCAAGTGCATTTAATCTCCACACCACATATCGACAAGACATTTCGACACATACGCACCTGTGTCAAGATTTCCATTAACTAAAAAAAAAGAACTGTGGAACTGATACAGTATGCCCTAAAATTACTTACTTTTGCAGAATGCCTGAATGAGTGTAACACAACAATACTTGGTAACTCTCCATGCCAATAATCCGCGGGACATCACCGGTTCAGCACGACTACACAGCCCCCACATTCCCCTCCCCCCTTAGTACGCATCTCCCCCAATCACAGTTTGGTACCTCATGCTGGAATATCAGGTTGTACCCCCATACTCCCTCTTGCTTCTTTATGTAAACAAGTCCAATGTTCAGAAATGAGAACGAGCTTAGCCCCGGCCTCAAGGCAATAATTGCAGTTCTAATCAAAATAAGAATAAACACTTAGCTGGAACCTTTCTAATGATCATTGCCATAACAACAACAACAACACTCACTAGGCTCAAGTAGAATAGCAATAACATCATTCCTGATCAATTTTGTGCTAACAGCAGAGTCGCTGCTGTTGCCCATGGTCTATGAAGAGACATTGTGGAAAGTAATGGTAGTAATCACAGCGGGGTGATGGTGGCAGAGAGTGGCTGCACTCACAAATCTGGTTGAAGAAATCATAATAATTATGCATTTTATTTGAAGGCGCCTTTCTTGACACTAAAGGACACCATACAGATACCTGGAAAACGCTTATAAATGGAGAGTGAGATGCATATAAGAACTCCTGGAGGAGGGTTCACAAACCAGCCAGAACCATCCCTTTGCACATCAAAAGGTACATTTTTATGTCTACACTTAAGTCCTCACAATGGATGCCAAGCCCTCAGGCCCACAGTGGAAGGTGGCTACAAAGGAGAGATCTCTTTCATACTCCGAGCAGGGAGCTCTCAACCATATTTCATTGTGGTTGCATAATGATAATTAAAATCTTGAGTCTTGAGTCTCTGACAGTCTCTGACTATTAAAGGTGTCGTAGGTGCGGGGGAAAATTTATAATACTAATTCACAGGGACCCAAGACAAAGTCTGACACAAATCTGATACGTTTTTTGGGTTTTTTTTGGTTTTTTTCAGTTTTACTGCAGTTCTAGTTTGATGTTGTGTGGAGAAAAATCCAGGGTTATATTTATTTATTATGGATCAGTATTCAATAGTTTTAAGATTACGTTTCCACTCCTTGCAAGACTTTTCCAGTTGTATGGGAGACCATTTCCTTTCAAGTTTTTCTGGTTTTATGTTTGATCGCCTTCTATTCTTGAGACAGTCTATCTAATACTGAAATATTTTCAACAACATAGTCAATTGTAAGAAAACAAGATTTGAGATTGAGTTTGAAATATAAATTGTAAATGGGATATGTTGAAAATCAGGGGCAGTGACAAAGACCAAACTGCCCCCATTTCTTCAACCAACTGTGTGTTGTAGAGGTGACACACACCGTAATCTAAAGGACGACCCGAATTGTCAGGGTGTAAAATAAATCCAGGACAAAATCTGAAAGAAAGGCAATAAGTTGAGTAGGAAAAATGGGAGCAGATGTCTCAAAACATGCATATCATATTTATTATGTAAAAAGATTCTTACCAGATACTGCAATGGCACACGCCAATGCTATTTGACGCTCGTCAAGTCAAGTCAGATTTTATTGACAAACATGTATTTAGCACCAAATCACAACAGACCTTTGTCATGTCACTTTAAATGTCCCAAACCTTGCTTAGATCCGAGCTCAATGCGGGTGGCCTTCTGCCTCGATTTGTTTGGTAGAAACGGTGAGAGCGAAGGACAGAGAGGCAGAACCCAAGGGTGTGTGATGGGAGCGTTGTGAGGGACAGGCACACTTGATCTGAGATGAATAACAGCTGCGCTAATGGGTAAAGCTGACATCATACAATAATGTGATGCACTCATGCAGTGATAGCATTAACAGCCAGATAGTCACTCATGATGAGGAAAAGATTTTTTCCTTTTTAATGAATCCTAGCAATTTTGTTTTTCTCTTAGGATCGAGTACAGTAGCCTTTGATGATAACATGAGTGACTGTTCACTGCCCAGAAGTACTAGACTGTAGGATGACACAATTTTTATGTAAAAAAAATTCAAGTCATAGTCCCAGCCTTGTTTCCATGGACTCAAGAAATCCAAGGATTGTATTGTTTGAAACATTGGGGAAAGTGGCTGAGTGCGCGTCAAAACAATTTCTTGATTAAAAGGAACAGAGATTATAGTTCAGCATAAACCATAGTGTGTAACGGCGGCCTTTGATGAAACAAAATTTTGACCAGAAAAAGCAAAGTACCACCGCTCTTATGCCGAATAAAATGTATTTAAGTGAAGTTATTTAGGATTGGTGTGATTATCGACTCGCTGTTGAACACTTGGAAGGGCTGACATTCATATTGATTCTGGTCTCGAGCGCCTGCAGTACTACCATGTGGCCACAAGGTGGCAGTGTTTAGTGGTATACGCTGTGGATAACGCTCCAAACTGCCAAGTCAAACCAGGCCCGCGCGACTTCGTGTTCATTCATACGCCGTGGATTCAAGAGGGGTGATGCTATGCGCTTTGATTTTCAGCCGGCAGGGACGGTTCTCTGCACTGGATCTGTTTCATCCTGTAAGATAAAGAAACACAATCCTAACACGTACAATGCTTGGAGAGATTTTTTATTTTTTTTTAAAAGAGAGGACATCATTAAATAGAAGTAAGAAAGACGTGGGTCGTCAAATCTAAGATCACGAACAGACAAGTAGGAGATTTTATGCAAATCATCCATTCGATCGTATTTTGATTGGACGGCGGGGCGGAGGTGTAGTGCAAGGGGGCGTGGCCTGGTGCCGATACGGCTTTATGTAGAAATTGCGCTTTCCCTGACAGCCAGGCAGACTCGCGTCGAGTCCTCTGGCATCAGTGGACATCCGGATTTAAGCTACGCGCAGTCACAACTTCGCACAGACTTTGAAAGAGTGTGTGTATGTGTGTGTGTGCAGGGGGGGGGGCTTTCATGCTCACGTTTTTTTTTACTTCCAACGGAAATCCAAGTTTGGAGTTACTCATCCATTTTTTTTTCCTCCCTAAAGTGAGGGTGATTTCACTGACTGCATGAAATAGCTTTGGACGTGTTGGAGCTTCTTTGTAGAGACAGGCTTCCAGTATGACCGCCGAGGCGCATTCACACCTGGGACTGCAGAAAACGCCGATGAATTTCGTCAGCGACTTCGACCTGATGAAGTTTGGCGTCAAGAAAGAGGCAATGCAGGCAATGGACCGTTCCTTCATCGGCCAGTGCAACCAGCTCCAAAGACCCGACTCCGTGTCTTCCACACCCGGCAGCACACCTTGCAACTCGGTACCCTCGTCGCCAAACCTCCATCCAAGCGAGCAGAGAAACAACCCGGAGGGTGACCCGTTCTGGATCCCAAGTGACGGCGTTTACCCCCACCAGATGTACCCCCAGGCTTTTGGGCTGACGCCCGAAGACGCGGTGGAGGCCCTCATCGGCGCCACCGCGCAGCAGGGACACCCCGCGGCGCCCCATGGCCACAACCCGCCGCACTTCCAGGCCGACTACGAAGGGTACGGCAACCTCAGCGATCCTGTCCATCACTACCCGGAGCTCCCGGGTCACACCGACATGCAGAGCATCCCGAGCAGCCACTGTCAAGACCCCTACTTCAAGGATGACATGGGGAACGCGTCCCCTGAGTCCCCGGAGGCCCAGCAGGTCTTCGGCGCGCACCACCATCATCTCCAAGGGCCGCACGGCCGCCACGACCGGAGGGGCGACGCCGAGCTGAGCTTCTCGGACGATCAGTTGGTTTCCATGTCAGTCAGGGAGCTCAACCGGCTCCTGCGAGGCCTCAGCAAGGACGAGGTGATGCGTCTGAAGCAGAAGCGTCGGACCCTGAAAAACCGCGGCTACGCGCAGTCCTGCCGCTACAAGCGCGTCCAGCAGAAACACATCCTGGAGCACGAAAAGACCAACCTGGTGACGCAGGTGGAGCAGCTGAAGCACGAACTCAACAGACTGATCCGCGAACGGGACGCGTACAAACTCAAATGCGAGAAACTCTCCGGTGCGAACTGTTACCACGAAACCGGCTCGACCAGCGACAACCCATCCTCGCCCGAGTATTTAATGTGACTGATCTGATTCCCCCACCCCCAACCCCACTTTTTATATTGTTATTATTATATTTAGCAGAAACGGCTCTCCTCAATCGGCAGGCATTTGTGCTCATCACGCCTTGATCTTTAACAAACGATCCGAAGGATTAATCACGTTTTTTTTTAAATCAGGTTGGAAACAAGGATCTAACTCAGATGATAGTGATATATACTATTAAACAAGTTGTGAATGGAAAAATTCCTATCAGGCATGCATGCGGGACATGTATGAGATTTTTGTTTTCTTTTTTTTTATTTTATACGTGTCTAATTGTCTGAAACATACTTGAAATCAGAAAATATCCCCTTTTACTGATATTCATTTAAAGAAACTCTTTTTTTTTTGCCTCATTTCCTTCATATTGATGATTTCACACTAGTTCTTGGTAGCTAGAATCATACCCTGTGCTTCCGCTTCATCAAAATAGAAAGATGATGCTAGAAATTTTTATTTTTTAAGCTGATTCTGCTGGACAGATTTGTTCCTCATCAGCCTTTATAAGATTATATACACTTATGCAAATTGTTTCCTTTCCTGCTATGTTTTGGGTTTTTCTTGTTTTTCATTTACAATGGATCAATAAACATATTGTAACTTTTTAAAATCCTGTGCATCTCCTGCTGGAATTATTGCCTCACCAAAAACTTCACATGCACAATCTTCCATTATCAGGTTGCAGTTTGTGTTTTCCAAGCCAGAATTAAAGACAAACTTTTCCAGAATATATGATTGCTTTCAAGAGATTATCCTTTCGGTAGATGAAATTACAATATATACACTTGAATTTACTTATTTGACAACTAGCCTGAGTTCAAAGAGAAAAAAAAGAACATTTCTACACAAAGAATGCTACATCTGTGGTCTGCATACTGTGTCAGTCTCAGGAAATACAAACATTATCTCAACATTATGTTTTACATATTTATACAGTATGTATGTGTAACTTCACCTTTCTGATTTTAATTACAGCGTCTCAGGGATTATTTGTAGTCAAAATGCCCGATGAAATGGAGGGCAGTCACAAACACAGCGCTTCGGGTTCCCTGATTATGAATGAAAGGACGAGTGGCTTTCTCTCTTTCCCCGACCTTTGCCCCTCAAGGAGTGCTGCTTCCTGTGGGATCCCGTCATGTGAAAGCACAGGAGGCCGACTGGCAGGGGCTGTGGGGCACAGATAAAACAGTGGAAATCAGGCTTCCCCTCTGCTCTCTTCCTCAGACAAACAGATCACCTCTGTATTCATTGACAGAGGAAGAACGAAACAACAATCACAGCACACTGCTCTGCGCTCTTCTGGCCAGCTCCTGAGAATTCTTTTTTTGTGCTTGATATGTTTTCTGGAGTTTTTGTCTCCTGTGCCATTTTGCAATCCTCCAGTAAATTTCCTGAACACAGATCACTCTTAGTTCAGGACTACAATAATATTTGGTTGACCGTAGTATTTTCAAGGCCTGGCGTGATAATGTGTGATAAGTGGTGACATTATGAAGGGACTTTCTAACCTCTGTCATGGTTCATGAGAATGAAATTGCACTTGTGAGACCCTCTCACTGTTCCCCCTCATGTGACAGTTCAGCTGGGCAGGTGGCTCTGTTTATACTGCCACCTTTTAGACCGGACTCTGGGTTCTCTTTTCATGTGTGACCCCATCCCCACCCCCCGCCAGTCCTGACCTCGACCCTCGGCTGAGGACAGCCAGTCCCACAATCATCATGCCACAGGTGCAAAAGCACTTTCTCCCCAACACAGGCCTGACCCCTGAAGGTCGGTCCGCTGGGCTGCTGAGATTACGTGACATAAATAAGTGTGTTTGTGAAGCTGAAATGTGACAATTAATTGTGCTGCTTTATATTTTGATAAGTAAAAGCTTCATTTGCCGACGGCTCTTAAAAATGGAACAAAGGGGACGCAGTTTTTTTTTCTCCTCTTTGTTTTCTATTGTCTAATTTGGAGCACAAAAGTCAATATGTTCGCGAATGAGAAATTGACATTAATAACTATTGTACAGGGAGGAAACATCAGCTGTAGTTCAAGTAATTCTATTCGGGAGGATCGCTATTTATTAATTCCCTCTTGTCACAAATGTAGTTTATATTTAATGACATATTTCATGACTTAATCAGAAAATATTCTGAAACACTGCTCATTTGCACATACAAATACACAGTGTTTAGAACAGTCTTTCGCACATTTTGTGTGTGCAACACTACATGAGAGAATAAAGCATGTAAAGGATTGGTCCGCATAAAGATATATGTTTTGCATTTGTCAAATAAGGATTAATAAGCGTCAGCAGCATATTACAGTAGAAGTGTTGGCTGGAAGAGTGGTTTGTGGTTCTGTGTGACAGTATGCAGGGTGCCATTGTAGAAACGATTAGCCAGCTCTTTTCTCTCGCATGTGATAGGCTGGAGCGCCTGATGTGAGAGCCTCGCACTTGCCCCACCCCCTCCTCCCCGCCACCGACACCCCAAGCCCACAGCGCCTGAGGCAGGCTACTGAGTCAGCAGGAGGGAAAGGTGTCTGAGTGGCTGTGCCATCAGATTGGAGAGGAGGAATGGTTTGCACGTAGAATAGAACAAAATGATGAAGTGGCTTAACGCGGAAACATCTCTGTCTTCGGCTTCAATAGTTTTAAAAATCTCTTCTGCCTTTTTTCTAAATGGCGTCTAGTAAAATAAGGCGATACACTTGCATTCTGTGAGTATGTCCTATGGATGGCTGGTCTTTGGTGAAAGTAAGTAAAAACGATCCGTCAGGACAGGCCAAACGTCATGCCAAGCTCTTGGCTGAGTGCTGAGCTTTGCCAAGGCCTGGGCACATCTCAGACAGCAGACACAGACAGAGGAATGCTGCAGATTGTCACCATTGTGTGGGGAGAGGCAGAGGAATGCGGCCTGCCAGGCTACATATACTGACACCAATGAACACAGCCAGAGGCCTCCAACCATGAGGGAATTACAGGCCCTACAGTCAGACATCATACTTGTCTTTCCAGCAAAACGTTCATTTGGTTGAGTTTGACCAACATAATGAAGAGCAGCGGACGCACTGACGTAAAACGGTCCGACTGGAGACAAAATAGCCCGTCAAATAAGCATTAGTTGATCAGCTGTGTAAATAATCTTTTGATTCGAGCAAACACCGCTGATCAATCGGGGAATTCTGTGTTCAGAGTAATGATTGTCACTAATCTACTGTGACTTTATGTCAACTGACCAGACATTTGACCCCTAAAAAGCAAGACATTTCCAGCCCCAGCCAGTTCTTTTACTCTTGTTTTGCAACCGTAAGGGCCAGCACTGGTGATCGTCTGTGAGAGTGGCTTCACGTGAATAACTCGGCAGAGACGGATGGAGGACAGGATGAACGAGTGGCTTCCTCTTTCACTTCCTATATGAGGGTCTAGTCAAGTGACTCTTTGTGAGAGTGTTATGTTGTATGTCGCAGGAAAACGCAGCTTCGATGGCTGTGGTTTCCGGTCAGGATGTCCAGTCACTTCTGCGCAGTTGTGACACTGTGACTCACACGGAGCACACACGCACTTAGGCGTCTCCATGGACATGGCATACGAACTGACACACACACACACACACAGGTTAATAAACATATTTCAGAAACACGTTATTTCATGGTTCCTCCTGCATGGACTATGGAGGCCACTCTTTATGAGATGCCACATCCTGAATGATTGCACAGTAATTATGACAGAACTACTGGTAATGACTGAAGTTATCACATGATATATTATGAAGGATTGAACAGAGTGGATTAATGTATACCCCCCTGAGTGACAATAAAACTATTTGGCAATCTCATTGGCTGCAACAAGGAACCTGGTTTCCTGGGGACATTGTGTTCAGCGTATTTGTGCGTGAACTCCTGAGGATCTGATAGGAAGAACCTCTGATAAAGAGCTTGTCACGTTTTAGTGGACATCATTTGGACAAGTGTAACAACGTTCTGTCACATTACAGACCCTGGACTTTGGTTACTGAGCAAAGGGTGAACCGCCGTATGTAATAATTATACAGGTTCCTCCTGTCATGACAGATTCTTAAGAAAACACAGCCCGTGCCATTATGAGAAACGAAAAACAGACATCATACTTTCACACTTAAATGTAAATGAAATGTTCCAGTCATGTGTGGCGGACTGATATTTCATGAGCATTCAATAACAACATCTGTGATACGTTGCTCTTCAAGGAAAGCTGAATGTAAAAACGCGGTGGTTTTGAAGCAGAAATGAGAGGACAATAAAGAGAGGAGGGATTATTTAGTAGGAGAGAGGAGATCTTTCCCTTTCTTTCCCTTGCTAGGATTTCCTGTTCTGTTTTATGGGGGTCATGCAGCTGGCAGGCGCCCTCCTGTTTCTGTCCATAATAATGACAGGCATCCATTAGTGCACAGTAGAAACACGAGCCACGGAGGTTAACTCAGAGTCCCCCCCCCCCCCCAACACCCTCCTCCCCTTCCCAAATTCTTGCCCCCCCCCCCCCCCCCCCCCTCTCTTTTTGGGTGAGAATTTTTGGTG
>CAAKHD010013336.1:17611-28378 GCA_901007705.1 Fistularia tabacaria | reverse complement strand
GATTTCCTGTTCTTTTTTATGGGGGTCATGCAGCTGGCAGGCGCCCTCCTGTTTCTGTCCATAATAATGACAGGCATCCATTAGTGCACAGTAGAAACACGAGCCACGGAGGTTAACTCAGAGTCCCCCCCCCCCCCAAGAGCCTCTTCCCTTTCCAAAGTTCCTGGCCCCCAACTCCACAGCCCACCTATCTTTAGGGCTGATAATTGTGCGTCGAAGTTGCCCCTGGTCCATAACACGTTCAAATGTTACTCAAGAGCCTATTGAAAAACGATTGAAAACTATACGAACGAAATAAAAAAGCACAATTTTAGTTTTCGAATATGCATCTGCATGTGTCCTAACCATGCTTCTGCGAGATTGTTCCTGCCTTCATATGATTCATTTTTACCTTTAATGCGTGTAATGTTATTGAAGTTCATCAGCAGAAATCAGTTCTGTCATCCAGCTATATTCAGAGAGTGAAAAAATGGCAAACTGTTCATAACACATCAAACCACCAGTAGTCTTTATGAAATGCGCATGTGTTTTGTTTTTGTTTTTTAACCTTCACCACTCATCAATATTGGCCCCTTTCAGTTTTTGTTGTAGTCATTGCTGGGAAGAGAATATACCAGCCCTGTCATGTGTTCTGGAGAAACAGGGTGTGTCGCTCTCCCACTAATGTGCCATGTTATCATCAGTGTCACTGCTCTCTGTGTGGAGCTGACAGCCCCGTTATGTTTTTTTCCTCTTGTATGCAGCTGAGACATGTGGCAGAGCAATCTTTACCCCGTTCTTTGATAAGTTTGAGGTCTTTGTCATAATATTTGCCGCTCTTTTGCCGCTGGTAAAACAATCTGGGGGACAGCTGCGTGCTGAGTTTTGTGGTTTTCAAGGGAGAAATGTTGCGACTAAACAACATACTTCATAAGGACTTGATTCAACCTGCTGCAGGGATTTATACTAATGTTACCCCATGTACTCGCTTGCACATTTTGTGGTCAACATAAAGGAAGTCCTGTTCTGAGATTTATTAAAAAAAAAAAGAAACTGTCACAAAGGTTTGTCAAAAAAGAAAGAAAGAAAAAAACGACAGACAACCAAGCACGTATCAAAAGATGTGATCCCGTTTCTACAAATTAAAGATTAAGATTAAAATGACATGTTAATATACCAGACAAACATTGTAATTTACCAAAAGTCATTTCATTCTGACTCATACGTCTTGATCAGTTCAACCAGAAGTATTTATTTAATGGTGGGTGGCAAAAGCACTTAACAAGTGTGTTCAATTGTAGATGAGTGTTATAGTTATTTTTCTTCACAAAAAAGAGACTTTGAGCTACTTTACATAGCAGAAGTTGTCAGAGGAGAAGTATGAGCCTGTAGCCAGCTGACTTAAAGAAAAAAAGAATTAAACTTCAGAAAAGTGAGACTGGTGCTCTAGTGTCACACACAGTAGTTCCCTAAGGAAACATTTGCGAGCCGCCCGATATCGACCGAATCTGTACAGAGCTCAGTGTAAAGATGTTAAAGTTTAAAGCAGGTATGTAATGTATTAAATTGTCTGGTACGAACAAGGGTTTCCTCTCTACAGTCGATATCCTGTTTCCCGAGAGTTGTGTTTCAGTCGAAATCACAAGTCTCAATTCTAGAGTTTGAATGTCCTGCATAATTGAGGGCAGGAAAATGGGGTCACCATCAAAGCTCTCAATGTCACTTACATCAAGCTACCTCTATTTTCATAGGTTTTAATAGATATACCGCCACTGAAGACAGGATTTATCTATTTATGTCCAGCGGAGCACACTGGCATGCATGTACAATTTGGAACAAGTGGTCAGGTGCTTGGTTTGAGAAGATGGAACTGGGTGATGAGTAATATTTCAGTGTTTGCGTATTCGATCACCCCCCACCGTTGCTGCCGCTGCCTTGTTTCACAAGATAGCTCACTTTGCATACGAATCCAGGAAGATGATGACTGCAGATTTTCTAAAATCATGACAGAAATAGTTTTTTCGGGATCGTCATGGTTTGGCGATGCCTTCCATTTTTTTTCTCACACAAGATACAACGCAATCAGTGCATTCGTAAGAGTATTCATTAGCAGCTGCAGGTTTATGATTGATGCTTCTTCTACGGTCCATCCATGGGAGTGAGCGAGGCCTTTCAGGATGTGTTGCAGCCATCTAGATATTTTTTGAGTCACATGACTACATGTGATTTTACACATATTTGGTCTAACTAAAATTCATGATGAGGCCATCGACAATATTGAATGCAGGTTGAGAGTCGTCCCGAAGCCTTTCACTGCCTGGGAGAAATCTGAAAATGTATTTTCAGTTTGCATTTTTCGAAATGTTTTAATCCTCTGGCAATTTGCAGGGTTTTTTCCCCACCAGTCTTAACAATTGTTTAAATAAGTCCTTGATAAGTTTTAAGAAATCCCTCAGATTCTCAATGTTTTAGGCAATTTTGTGGGCGTTTGAATCGATTATTTTAAAGTTTTAATTTGAGTTGGTTTTTAAAGATGTTTATTCCATTGACTCCCAAAATACGTTTTACAAATTACTTTTATCTTCTTCTTTTCCTTTCAGCTTTTCCCATCAGGGGTCACCACAGCGAATCAACCTTCTCCATCTAACCCCATTCTCTGCATCTTCCTCTCTCACGCCAACTACCTTCATATCCTCTCTCACTACGTCCATAAATATTCTCTTCAGTCTTCCTCTAGACCTCCTGCCTGGCATCTCCAATTCCAGCATTCGTCCACCAATACATTCACTATCCCTCCTCTGTACATGACCGAACCACCCAGTCTGGCTTCTCTGACCTTCTCTCCAACACATCTAACGTGTGCTGTGCCCCTGATCGACTAATTCCTGATCCTATCCATCCTCGTCACTCCCAAAGAGAACCTCAATATCTTCAACTCTGCTACCTCCAGCTCTGCTTCCTGTCTTTTCTTCAGTGCCACTGTCTCCAAACCATATAGCATCACTGGTCTCACCACTGGCTGGTACACCTTTCCTTTCATTCTGGTTGATATTCTTCTATCGCATAGTACCCCTGACACTTTTTCCACCCGTTCCAACCCTTGAACCCGTTTCTTAACCTTTTCTCCACTCTCTCCATTGCTCTGGTCTGTTGACTCTGAGTACTTGAAATTCTCCGAATCCTCCAAATTCTTGATCTCCATCACTGTAGCCTCACCGTTCCACCCGGGTTCCTCTCATTCACACGCAAATTTCCTTTCCAGAGCAAACCTCCACGTCCCAAGATTTTCCTCAACCTGTTCCCTGCTCTCACTACAGATCACAAAGTCATCTGGAAACATCATGGTCCATGGAGATTCCTGTCTAACCTCATCCATCAGCCTGTCCATCACCACTGCAAACAAGAAAGGGCTTCATCCCTGATGAAGTCCTGCCTCCACCTTGAATTTCTCTGTTACACCTAAAGCACACCTCACCATTGTCTCACAGCTAGCATACATGTCCTGCACCAGTCGAACCTACTTCTCTGCCACTCCAGACTTCCTCTTACAATACCAGAGTTCCTCTCTCGGCACCCTGTCGTATGCTTTTACTAGGTCTACAAAAGGGCAATGCAGCTCCCTCTGACCTTGTTTGTACTTCTCTATCGGCATTCTCAAAGCAAATACTGCATCTGTAGTACTCTTTTCATGCATGAAACCATATTGCTGCTCACAAATGCTGACTTCTGCTCTCAGTCTAGTCTCCGCTACTCTCTCCCATAACTTCATTGTTTGCCTCATCAACTTTGTCCCTCTATAGTTACCGCAGTTCTGCACATCCCCCTTATTCTTACAAATGGGCACCATTACACTTCTTCTCCATTTCTCTGGCATCTTCTCAGTTTCTAATATCCTGTTGAATAATCTAGCTGCCTCTCCTAGACACTTCCATGCCTCCACAGGAATGTCATCAGGACCAACTGCCTTTCCATTCTTCATTTTCTTCAGTGCCTTCCTCACTTAACTTCTACTAATCTCTGCTACTTTGTGGCCTTCCCTCTCTTTCATTTTCCTCATTCATCAGCTCTTCAAAGTACTCATTCCATCTTCCCATCACCCTTCTAGCATCTGTCAGTACATTTCCCTCTATCCTTAATCACCTGGACCTGCTGTACATCCTTTCAGTCTCTGTCTCTCTGTTTTGCCAACCTGTATAAATCATTCTCTCCCTCCTTACTGTCCAAGTAATCAGCATACAAGTCATCATACGCCCTTTGTTTTGCCTGTTTTCGACCTCTATCTTTACCTTATGCTGTATCTCCCTGTACTCCTGTCTGTTCGCTTCAGTCCCTTCTCTGTCCCACTTGATCTTTGCTAACCGCTTACTCTGTGTACTCTCCTGCACATCTTCATTCCACCACCAGGTCCCCTTATCTACTTTCCTTCCAGACGACATACCAAGTACTCTCCTACCTGTCTCCCTGATCACATTAGCTGTAGTTGTCCAGTCATCTGGAAGCTCTCCCTGACCACCAAGAGCCTTTCTCATCTCCTCCCTGAAAACCATACAACACTCCTCCCCTTTCAGCTTTCACCACTTTGTCCTCTGCTCTGCCTTGATCTTCTTTATCATCAGAGTCATCCTACAAACCACCATCCTATGCTGCCTGGATGCACTCTCATCCACCAATACTTTGCAGTCACTGATCTCTTTCAGATGACCTCGTCTACGCAAGATGTAGTCTACCTGCGTGCTCCTACCTCCGCTCTTCTAGGTTACCCTATGTCCCTGTCTTTTCTGGAAAAAAGTATTTACTACAACCATTTCCATCCTTCTTGCAAAGTCTACCACCATCTGTCCCTCTGCGTTCCTATCCTGGATACCAAACCAGCCTATCACTTCCTTATCACCTCTATTGTCTGCACCAATTACCACTCTCTCATCTCTGTGGATATTCTGCATCAATCCATCTAACTCATTTCAGAACCACTCCTTCTCCTCTAACTCACATCCTACCTGTGGGGCATAGCCACTAACAACATTGAGCATCACACCTTCAATTTCCAGTTTCAGACTCATAAGTCTATCTGACAGTCTTTTCACCTCCAGAACATTCCTAACAAACTCCTCTTTCAAGACAAGTCTTACTCCATTTCTCTTCCTGTCAGTACCATGATAGTACAACTTAAACATGCTCCCACTCTTCTAGCCTTACTCCCTTTCCATCTGGTCTCCTGGACGCACAGTATATCCACCTTCCTTCTCTGCATCATGTCAACCTGTCAATATTCAAAGTCCCTACTCTCAGTCCCAGACTTTTGCCTTTCCTCTTCTCTCTCTGCTTCCGAACACGCCTCTCCTTCTTCGACCCACAGCAGCCCAATTTCTACTGTTACCTTGTAGTTTATTGGCAGAAATGGCAGTCGTTGTGAACCCGGGCCTCGACCGAAGCGGTATCAGATTCATAGGTTTTGATTCACATATTTGGTTTGGGCAAAAAGTTTTACGCCTGATGCCCTTTCTGACACAACCCTCTGCATTTATCCGGGCTTGGGACCAGCTCAGGGAGATTACAAATTACTTTGAGGACGTTGAAGAAATTCACGGACATGAACAGAAAAACTCACACACGCACACACTTACATGCCCTGGATTTTGATCTTGGGACCAAATTTGAAAATAACGGAAATCCATCCATGGCCGCTTAGTTTTGGGAGCAGTTAAATGTCAGAGAGGAGAAAGTGAAGAGTTCAGAAACCCTCCGCCCACACATGGTCGAGCAGCGGCCTGCAGCACTAACACGTCCAAGCTGTACAACAACAGAAGTTGGCGGCCTCTGACCTCTAACCCAACAGACTCTGACCTCAGCCTGCACATCAGGTGTTGAGGAAATGTCTCCTTGTTGTGGGAGCCCCCTGCTCATCTCGCTCCCGTAATGCTCCCACCGCCTGATCGAGACCAAAGGGGCTGAAATTAACAACTGAAGAGGATCCAGATCTCAAACTGGAAACGGCAAAAGAAATAGAAAACAACTTCAAGAAGTGGCTCTGCCTTAGCGGGGCTGAAGTGAGTATGTCAGCGTCCAGTCTCTTTTGTACGGGCAGGGTCAAAAGGGCAGTGTTAGCCTGTGACTGACAGCAGTAATGGTGAGCAGGGGCTATATTTAAATCCTGAGGAGTGCAGCCGCTTTGACTCACGTGAGGACCCTACACATCCTCTTTCCACAAAATAATTTCAAACAGCTCTTGTTTCATTGCCCTTAATAAAATTGCCTACATGCATATTACAATAATAATTTTAAGAGACTGATTATGCAATATAATGCAGTAATATCAGGCTGCAATACTTAAAATCGGAAAGAAAATTAAATTTGTTATCAAGTCCTCTGATAACTTTCAAAGTTGGCTGCGCATTATTGGCAAGTGTTTGGTATGGCTGCCTGCTTACAATCAATTGTATTGATCTTTAAGAAATTGTGAACCCTTTCTTTAAAGATTCTGTCCCTTCTCAACAGTTCAGGCACTTTGTTGTCTGTGAAGAACAGGGCTGATTCGTTGGTGGCAGCATTGTTGTTTGTACAAATTGTATGTGGCTGATTGGTGGAGGCAGTGGAAAGCAGCCACATTTTGCTTTCCCACAGACTTTGAAATAGGAGCGGCTTTATCAAGCGCTGATCACCTGATAAAACTGTCAGAAGCCAGCGGACCCTTCATTAGAACCTGTTATTCCTAGTGTGCGCTGGTTAAACAAATCTTTGAGGACCTTATCCTTTGATCCCCATGTTTCATCAGCAGAAGAAGCACTTAGTTTTGCTGAAAGGACCTAAACTTGTTACCTGCAGCACTGCTTCCCAAATCTGTTGAAATGTCAAATAAAGGTGAGATTAATGGGAGCCAGTGCAGATAGATGGAGCGTTATCCTTTCAGTCTTTGTCTATTCTGAGGAGCTCAGCCCGAGGGCTTCTTTAACATGCACATACATATCTGAGCTGCTATCTCTCTACAGTATAACTGTGTCAGCAGCGGGCTGAGGCGGGAGCATGAGAGATGGAGGTAAGCTCGATACCTCAGCCACACATATAGGGGCTGTGCATTTCTCATGCATTTGTCTCTGCGCGTTTTTGTTTGTGTGTGTGTGTGTATTGAGTGTTGATTTCCATGTGCTTTCCGCACTTCTGGAAAGGTGGCACGATGAGTCTTCCCACAGGAATGGCGAGAGCGCTGCCGTCCCGCACCTTCCTTCTGTCCTCACCTCTCTTGATAACAAGCGCCGTTATCGCTGCATCTGCAGGGACTGTTAGTCCGTTTTCTTTGTTTAAGGATTAAGTGACGCTGATGCACCCATTGTCAGAGCCAGAGGGCAGCAAATTGGGGGCTTCCCAGCATTGTTTTACAATTATTTCATTTTATCGATATCGCCGGGGATGTGAAAATAACAAATATTGTCACATAGCATTCCTTCTTTTCTATATTTGTTTTAAATGACACGCAGACACGCAATTTGACCTAAACAAAGGTCATTTGACCTTCGTAGGAGTTCTCAATTCGCTACGGCTAAACTTATCACCAAGGAAAGAAGCGCAATGTATAAGATATTTGAAACAACAGTAATCCTTGATTAATGGAAAGGGTTTGATCAAGTCAGACATTTTCAATACAGAGATATCAGAATAGAATTGAAAGGATTCGGCGTCTTTAGCTGAAATTGTGGAAGGCATTTATGGCCGAGAGGATTTTTTTTTTCATCAAAGTTGATTAAATCAACAGAGAAAGCCATTCGGTCTGAAAAAACTCAGTTATGGTTATTTGAATGCTGTGCTATTGTCTCTGGGAGTGAGTGCCCCCAGCAAGAAATGCATAAGTACTTTTATCTTAAATTAACAAGGGAAATAATCTACTGCCTCCATCTTAACAATGATTTTTGGTATCTTAAAAAACATTTTTTAAATGCTGAAGTAGGATTCGGTTATTTTACTGAGTTATTTCAGATTACTATGATTGAATTTTAATAAAACACAATGTTACATTTCCCTGAAGTATGATATGTCAACAAAATACAATTCAAACATTTTAGTAGTAATTAAAAAAAAAAGCCTTCATAGGAACTAAAGCAAATGATGGTTAAGACCACCAGCACGCCTATTTCATTCTGACAGACAGAGAATAAGATTTTACGGATAGCACTGTGTTATCATCTTGCGTCGCCCATGAACACATGGTCTGGAAAATAATATCAGAAAAATTCATTTTTCACCCCTTTATAAATCGGGATCATGTTGTGTGTGCCGGGGCGATGTCCTCAGAGGAAACATACATGCAAATCTTGTCTTTAAGTCCTCACTGCTTTAAATTTCACTCACTTTTCTCGAGCTGCAGGGTAAGCAGCAAAATGTTTGTTTACATCTTTCATTCAGGATGCTGTACAAACTATGAAGATTACAATCTGCGATAGTAATGGAAAAGTGATATTTATATATAAATATATCTATTTTTCTTTTTCTTTTTAATATTTCGTGACAGCGCAAGGAGAGAATGTGACTCTCCGTTTGACTGGAGGAAAAAAAAACTTCACAAAAGCGATGACAGCATCAAAGAGGTGAAGCCTTCACTCCATATTGAGCCACCATTACAAAGAGAAGTTGACCTTGCCTTTTGCCTTTTGGCTGTCTGACAAAGCAATCCCCATGCTCTAGTGCAGAACGGCTGTCCTCTAAATGAAAGTAGCAGAGAGGCGAAGGGCAAAGAGGCCTTTGGAATATCAATGTGCAATGCTCTCAATTAAGATTAAAGCTTTGAATAGAATCCTATGGAGCCGCTTCCCTAAGAAATGCTTGACATTTTACCCTTGCTGACTCTGGATAAAAAAAATTAAAAATTAAAAAAAAAAAAAATAGGTATCCTGCGCCACCGGTACCAGCACCATCTCTGCTAACTAGCTGCCCCTCCTAAGCTAGCCCTCTGCCGGCTGAATTCATTCTGGAGATATTGACTGAGGCCACAGTCACACTTCTAAGAAATAAGTGAAATGGATCATCTCACTGCCAGCGGATGATAAGAATACTGTAATATGAAAAAGCGTCCGGATCAGCAAAATGACAAACTGGGGAGGGGAAATACGAGGCGACCGCGATAAAGCCTGAGAGACAAATTCCCCACAGCTAGACGGAAAAGAAGGGAACAGAGGGGATGGAGAGGAAAAGCGGAAACATGCAGAATGTATTCAAAATATATGTTTTAAAGAGGGAGCCTCATTAATTTACAATATATGCAGCCTCTCTGAGGACAGGGACTGAGAGTCTTTTAGAAACATAAAACTGTAGACAAGAATATATAGTAGAAGATGTGATTTTATATCTTGCAGATAGGTTTTTATAGATATGTAATCAAAGGGTGCATCTCTCAACTTGTGATTGATTTTGCAATTTTTATCGAAAATAAATACCTTGCACTTTGGAATCAGGGGGTTTGAAGAGCAGCTGTGTGCCTGTACTGTATGTTCTGCAACGTTCCTGGGTTCTAATGGATGTCAGGGTTCTAGTGGATGACAGGGTTCTCTAGAATGCTCCAGTTTCTTCCCACTTTTAATGAGTCTTTTATGAGAATGAATATCATGATATTAATAAATACATTTTTGGGATAGTGATTGATATCAGTCTGTTGGGGGGGTATTTGATGCACAATTTCCATTACTTTCTCGTCTAAAACAATATATCTAGATTTTAGTTCACTGATATTTTCATGGTCCGTCCCTTGTTGATGATTCAGAATTTCTTTCAGATTTCTTCTTGATGACAAGAAAATGTTCACATTTTCCTTTTCTCCAGATGTCGCATTTATTTCCTTTCTGAACTTTTGAGTTACATTTTCTTAATTCAAACCCTTTAGGATTTAGTCAGAATATGATAATTTTAGAAATACATCATTCCTTGTAATCACTTGTATCACTATAAAATTATAAATATCTTTATTTAGAGAGTAGCATTATGCTTCCAGAGAATATCATTACAAAATGATGTGGCAGGTTGACAACATTCAGTATATATTAATATTTCATTATATTTAATCCTTCTGTCAGTGTCCCTGAATAAGGGCCCAGTAGAATGAATCAGAAATAGCCTGTTATGATTCTTGTAAAATACATCTTATATTATTTTTCTCATTATTAGTCTTCCTTTTTTTGTTGTTAAATTTCAGCAGGTGCAGTTTCTATGCCCAAAGCTTCATTAAAAAAAACAAATAATAACATTGTGGTGTCCACTGGGAACCTGTTTCTTGGTGATTTACACATGATGTCAGATGTTTGCATCTGACCTTGTAGATTAAACCAGATTAAGATCATGTTTACAGCGCGCATCTGTCAGTCTCGCTGAGCAGCGAGAACATTTCCATTTATTTTTCTTTGTGTAAAGAATCCAGAGGTGGAATCACTATGCCACACAAATGAATCTGCTTAAATGAGTGGAAAACATATAGTATTTGCTAATTTTTTCAAATGAACAAACCTGCCTTCGAGAGGGCCTAAAATGTAAATCACATGTTTGTTTGTTTTTTTAAAAGAAAAACAGCACGGACATGGTAATGAATACGATGTCAAAAATAAAATTAGAACTGTGTCTGTCGTGTAAACTCCACCCTTGATAAACAGAATTCCACATCACGCTCCAACTCTGCAGTTAACTGAATCAATGCAATTCCACTTGTGCTGATCTTGCAGACTGGGGCCCTTCCCCCCAGCCTCTCTCCCTCCCTCTCTTTTCTATTTCACACACACACACACACACACATGCATAGGCACACATACAGACACA